>JADBJO010015939.1:40000-42080 GCA_016801955.1 Conus betulinus | reverse complement strand
TCATGATAAGATGAAGTCCTTCAAGCTTCCGTTGACTTTGTCAAGTGTTTTAATCCCAGTTATGAGAACGGCTGGAGCCTGGCAATGTTGGCTGTTACTCTTATTAAATCTCATCCACTTGGAAGATATTTTTAATTCTTCCACGCCCCACCCTCTCCTCGATGCCTCCCTCCCCCCTAACAGGTTTTGTTTGTTTGTTTGTTTTTTTTAGAACCAATTCGCGAATTTTTGAAACGTTAAAATCTTATTCAAGGCATATTCCATATCAGTATGGTTCGGCGTCTAATTTGCACGTAGAGCAAGGCTTTTCATCCCCCCCCCCCCCCCCCCCCCCCCCCTTCCTCCCTCTTCTCCCCTTCCCCAATCCATATACACCCATAAGCTGTTCGACTCTTACGAGTAATATGTCAGCCAGTTCCATACTTTAATGACCCTTGACTACCATGTAATGGATATACATGTAGTCACACAGAATTGGTGTTTCTGAATTCCGGTATATATGGGCTCTCAGTGTGTGTGTGTGTGTGTGTGTGTGTGTGTGTGTGTGTGTGTATGTTAGTGTGTATGTAGAAATTATCTCCTCTATAGGCTTATTGCTTTGATGTTTGGACAAACGAACGAATGAACGAAGTTTAATGCTGTTAGGCTGTAAAAGCCCTTTAAGCAAATCGGCGGGATGTACAATAACAAAACGCGACTCAAATTTCGATTTTATTAACATGGAAACACACAGCAATATCGTTTTTTCACTTTACGTGATGAAATCATGAACGAGAAAATGTCACTGGTGTTCACTGTCAGTTCTGTAGACGACGGTCACCCCAGGTAAAACTGGATCAGTCCGTGGACAGCGTGCAGCACATGCTTGGGTCTCTGCATGCTTCGTGTTGCCGATGCGTCTTCCTTTCCAAATGCAGGACAATTTAAGACATTCCTCTTATGACATGTGTCTTTCTTCCTGGTTGTTAAACCAGAAAAAGCGATCGTCTTCCGAACACGGATCGCAGGAATATTCTTGAAGGTCGTCGTCTGATTCACACAGCAGCACACTTACATCATCCGTTTGATGGAACACATCATTTCCGAAATACTTTTTGTCTATAGCTTGCTCCAAACTTGTGTCGATGTCCGACTGGTGGATTTCTGGGCCCCTGCTGTTGCGCACCGACGGATCGGGGTGCGAGCACCGAAGCGTATCCTGAATGGGCGTGGATGTGTATGTGCGTGCGCGCGTATGTGTGCGTGCATGCGTGTGTTTTTTGAGAGTGAATGCATGTGTGTACGAGTGCTCGAGTGAGTGTGTGTGTGTGTGTGTGTGTGTGTGTGTGTGTGTGTGTGTGTGTGTGTGTGTAAGTCTGTGTGTGAGAGTGTGCAGTTTGAGAGTGTATGTGAGGGTATGAGTGTGTTCGTATTGAGATGCGTGTATTTGTGTATTATGTAAGTGCGTACTTTTGTGTGTGTGCGCGCGCGGCACGCGCGTCCGTATGTGTATGTGTATGTGCGTGAGTACGCACGCGCGCGCATGTGTGTGCGCTTGTGTGTGTATGTGTGCGCGCGTATTTTGGTGTGTTAATTATGCTTCTTTGCTTTGAATGAAAAAACGTTGTTTCTCCTCTCTTGAGAGTTAGAGAAAAGAGAAAAGAGGAGAGGAGAGAGAGAGAGAGAGGAGAGAGAGAGAGAGAGAGAGAGAGAGAGAGAGAGAGAGAGAGAGAGAGAGAGAGAAGAGGAGAAGAGAGAGAGAGAAAGAGGAGAGAGAGAGAAAGAGAGAGAGAGAAAGAGAGGAGTGAGAGAAGTCAAAAGATGGCAAAAGAGATAGGGAGAGACAGAGACAGACTGACCAGGACGTGTTTTGAAAGTCTAAAAGAAAAAAAAAACACACCGGCCGATTCTTTGACGACAGTACAACCGACACAGAACGCTGTTTGGTATAAATGGCAATAGCTGGTCAGTCTCTCACTTCATCACATCCAGACTGAGATAATGGCAATAGCTGGTCAGTCTCTCACTACATCACATCCAGACTAAGATAATGGCAATAGCTGGTCACTCTCTCTCTCTCTTACATCACATCCAGACTGAG
>JADBJO010015939.1:27500-35000 GCA_016801955.1 Conus betulinus | reverse complement strand
AGAAGTTTCTTTCAGGGGAATATACACTAAAAAATGGGCATATCTCAAATTGTATCAGTCCAGTTGGGGACAGCTTTCAGCATTCAAATGAGCATTACAATATTATAAAATGCACACACAAAATGAAAATGGCCAACCGATCTAGCATGATGCTCCTTGTTGTGGGAGGGTCACCAATTGGCAGGCACAATTATCTCCTCCGTCAGAACCACTCTCTAGGCGGCGTGTGTCACTGCGTGATTTGGGGGAGGTATTTTTGGGCCGCTGGGGATTCGTTCGATCGTGTCTGCTCCGACCCACAGATCGATAGTTTCGCTTGAGCACCTCTCCTGTACCGCGCATCACGTCACAGGATGTGACTGATTACCGAAAAATCGCGAACAAGTCGTTAGAATGCTCGTGTTACTCTGGTTTTGATGGCTTGAGTTTCAGCACCAGAGGAAGTGAGAAGGGAGGAAGGGAGGTGCAGGAGGAGTATGTGCGAGTATGTGTAAGGGGGTTTGGGGATGATGTCGGGTAGAGAACTAAATGACTATCTCAGAATCTCTGGGACGTCACAACAGAGGTTGACTACCCTTAACTAGGTGTAGGAACCTTGCCTTTCTCTCGGATTGGTAGGATTGGTGGGGTCTCCCTTCCCTCCGTCTCCTCGCCCCAATTCACCAGGTGTGTGTGTGTGTGTGCAAGTTTGTGCATGTGTATCCATGTGTGAATGCTTGTGTGTGTGTGTGTGTGTGTGTGTGTGTGTGTGTGTGTGTGTGTGTGTGTGTGTGTGTGTGTGTGTGTGCGTGCGTGCGTGTGTGCGTGCGTGTGTGCATGTGTGCGTGCGTGTGTGCGTGCGTGTGTGCGTGCGTGCGTGTGTGTGTGTGTGTGTGTGTGTGTGTGTGTGTGTGTGTGATTCTCGTGTCTGTCGTCTCTCTTTCTTTGCCTCTGTTCTTCTGCTCATCTACAAATATCTACGTTTGTATGCATGTGTGGATTATAATATGTAAACAGATGGATAAAACATACCTTGTGCTTGTAAGATTAAGAAATGAATGTTTATTTGTCGCCTGAAATTCAGAAAATGAAGATAAGACGAAAATCGTTTAGAATTGTCCAGCACATCCTGAATCTCGGAACGTAAATTTATCCAGCATTTACGACAGTATATATTTTAAATGCAAATGTTCCCCAAATCATATGCATTAGGTTCACACGTAATATGCTGTATATTTCAAAGTCGGCAATATGTTTTACAGTATGTCTTTATGTTTTTGTTTTTAGCACATATATGCAGTTACAAAGCTGATAAATTTTATTTGCGGTCCTACATTCACCTTAAAAAGGAAAGGTAGTATTAAACTCGCTCATTACAAATGAATGTAATGTGTGGTGCAGTTGTTGCAATGAGTCTTGCCGTGCTGACTACTTGCTCACCTTACGTCAGTTACCAAACGTCATCCCAGGCCTACAAGAGGATGAGAAGTAATCTACAGAGCAACGATCATTGAGGATCCATATCGGAAACGATATGTTACGGTCCCATGTGCACACCTGGTGTGTTTTTTTTTTCAAGCACACGTGGTTAGAGTAAGAAACGGCTGTTGGTCGTGTTAATGATTTATGTATTCTTGGGAACGTTTCAGAAGAAAATCTCACAATGCGTTGAGGGCATAGATCGCAGACATGTGAGAACATTCGCAAACAATACAGTATTGGGTAAGATTTTATATCTATATAGATATAGATAGATAGATAGATAGATAGATAAACAGAGAGGTAGATAGATAAACAGAGAGAGATAGACAGACAGGATGAATTGATAGATAGACAGACATAAATATAATTATGCATATACGTGTTGCGATCCATATGACTAAACAGCAATGTTATGAAACGACTATTTTCCCGGTCATTTCGCGATTTCCCTCAAATCTAGTGATGCGTATCACCTGTTCGATTAAAACGCAGCTCATCCCCCCCCCCCCCCCCCCCCCCCCCCCCCCCCCCCCCCCCCGTCCCGACTCACTGGGAACCTTAAGCTAAGAACAGACTCGGAACACTTTGACAAGAAATCGCTACAAGCATGGACGGGAATTGAGAACAGTGGTAACCAACACAGTATGTCTCGTAGGATCACTGAATGTTTTGTTTTTAGTGCAAGAGACGCTTAACATTCTCATTTTCTACTGACAGTAATGAGGCGCGTGAGATTTCCCGGTGCTGACTTCATTTTGTTCCTTTAATCGTTCACATTAAGGGACAAAGTCATCAAACTAACTGGCCTTTCTCATTTTCAGTTCAGCGTTGTCAACAAGAAATTGGAAGACATTTTTTTTCAAATGGACTGGACTTCGACCAGTCGAAGTTGTTTCCACGCTTTCCCTGACATCTTTCGAATACACTCAATGTCTTCTGAACTCTTTCAACTGAAAGAATTTCTGTCCAGCAAAAGCATTTGATCCTTCAAAATATGTCATCTTTATTTTGTGATACTCAAGAAGGTTGAGGATGATGTCGATGGTGCAGATAGCTCCAAGACTGATTTTTACGATTCAATTAACCTAATATTCCTAACCGCAACATCACTCAACCGTGCGTGATACAAACGTCAACATCCTTAGTCAGGAAATTTGTGCTATATCATCATTACAAAAAATACAACTATTATGAGGATGAAAGTTAACAACACACAAAATTTTTCTCCTTTAATGCAGAGCGCATAGACCAATTCTGGAGCTGATCATAGCCTGCAAATGCTGGCATAATTCTGATGGCAATAGCAGAGTTGTAGCTCATCATCCCTCCTCGCTGTGAAGGCTGTTGTTTGGGTTAACAATTTCTCTTTTTTTTTTTGCTGTCCCAAGGCACCCGCGCCGTTCATTCCGACACCCCGTCCACTGCCACAGCCCGGTCGGTCCCGCCGCAGCCCCGGCACCGGCAATCCACAGGGAGCAGTCAATGTCAAGTCAAAGGGGAACCCACCGAAGAAAGCACTGCACTGCTACCGAGTCACTTCGGTGGTGTTTCGTGGCGCCTTTTCTGATCCAACATGCGCAGGACACCACCTACTAAGCCCTCTACTGACGACGACATAATTGCTAGTAGCGGAGCCGGCGTGAGTGAGCTCTCCCTCTGGAGGGCGCCACCACGTCTGTCCAACGACAGCTCCCATGGACTCGCCGATACCGGTGAACCCGACTGAACCAAACAAGTTCACAGAGGTGAAGGGAACATCGAAACTGAGGTCACCATGCGAGCAAGGCATGAAGGGCCACAGAATCTGATACTTTTTTTAATGCTGATCGACGAGAATGAGGATGATAAAGATGATGCTACAGATTTCTATTTCGGTCTGCGACTGCATGACAGGGCTGTACTCTACGCTTCCTTTCATAACATATTCTGGCGTCAACCGGGCCCGAGAGATACAGACACCTGCAGTGATGGTCAGGACATTAGAGCAACACTCCAGAGACGCAGTAGAAAGAGAAACGCGTGGAGAGCGTGGCAGCAGAGAGTCCTCAGAAGAGAAGCCCCCTTCAAGCAAGTGTTTCGGCCCTAAACTCCTGACACTCTAGGGGGGTTGGGGGCCACACCCGGTTCATGACTCCGGATGTCCCTCTGCTGGGACACCTGATATTTGTAGGAAAGTTAAGCCTTATGAAGTTCACTTTTGTTCCTCCTTGACCAGATCCAGCTTGAACACCTCTCTGCTGCTTCTGCCATTGCTTTCAGGGCTCTGGTTTTTTTCCCTTCCTGCAACTGCAACTGAGAGCTGTTTCATGAGGCTGTATGCAGACGTTCCTACAAACACCCTAGCTCCAATTTCTGCAGTGAGGACTTTGACCTGATAGCCTTCTCTCCTCAGGCTGTTTGCCAGATCAGCATACTTTTCAGTCTTGTAGATTTGAGCTGCCTCCATTCTGTTTTCATATGGCACCCGTGAGCTCGATCATGATCAGCTGCTTAGGTTGACTGAGAGTGGACTACTATGTCTGGTCTCATGCCACTCTTGCTGATGATCTCTGGGTGACTCTTCCATTCTGGGAGGTCTGCAGTGCACTCCCAGTCATCTGCCCCGTCCAGCAGACTCTGCCTGCATGTTCCGAGTGGCACTGTTGTTCTTGGCCATGATTCGCTGCCTCCTGCCGTGAAGAATGTTGCGGGTGCTTTTGGAGTCCTGATTTTCCCTTTTGTGTGTTGGTACTAGCCCAGACTACTTGTACAATCTCTTTGAGCACTTGGTTGTGCCTCCATGTGTACCTTCCTTGAGCCAGGGCTACTTTACATGAGCTAAGGACATGCTCCACTGTTTGTTTTTCATGGCAGAGGGGGCATGAAGGATCGTCTGTTTTTTTTCCACTTCACCAGGTTTGCATTTGAGGGCAGAAGGTCATATGCAGATCTGAGAATGAAGCTGATCCTGAGAGGGCCATGTGCCAAATGTCATTCCAAGTGAGACTTCTTTGGAGTGCATTCTCCCACGTTGTCCATTGCCCTGCTGGCTCTGCTGGACTGCTTTTTGGAGTCTTTTTTGGTCTTCTTCTTTTCTCATCTCCTGAATCATCATGTCTCTTTTGGCTTTTCCTTTGGCCTTTGACCACCATTCAGTTTTGGTCATCCCCAGTCCTTGTCTGTTGGTCTGTGTGTGTGTCCTGTTATTTCTCTGATCTTGAGACTTTCTTTTGCAGAATCCATCGCCTCTTGAACTTTCCATTTTCTGCCTGTCTTCAGCTGGGGCTTGATTGCTTCTACCACCTTGTCTCCTGAGTCCTCCAGCATGCTTTGAGTCTGATCTTCCCTGCTTTGTATTCCTCCAGGATGGATTTCAGTGGTAGTTTCAGCAGCTTTGCTTGGCGACAGTACAGCGCTATGTCAGTCAGACAGGGTGGGACACCAAGCCATTTCCTTGTGAACTTGTTGATTTTGGATTCCATGCCTCCACTATGCTGGTGCAGATGTCGTATATCATCAGAGGCCATAGGAGCTTTGGTATCAGCATGAACTGCAGACACCAGACCTTGTATTTGCCAGGGAGCCCACACTGGTCAATGGTCTCCAAGCCTTCTTCCGACATCTGTTTGGTTTCTTTTGCTCTTTGTGTGTCTTTCAGCGTATCATCATACCATCTTCCAAGGCTCTTGACTGGCTCTTCTGTAACTGTTGGAATGGCCTGGTTGGCAACACACTGAAGACCACAGATTCGGCCACTTTTTTCCTTTCCTCAGTGAGAGACTCCATGATTTCTTTGGCTTGAACTTCATTCTGGATGAGGCAACTATGTCATCCAGCCTCTCCAGCACATGACGTGTCTCGTCTTCTCTGGATGAAATCACTGTAGTGTCATCCATGAAGGCCTTGAGAGGGGGCATCTTGTATCCATCGCCAAGGTCTGTTTGTCTTGCGTGCTTGTTGCTGCTTTCAAGATGACTTCCATTGCCAACACGAACAGTATTGGGGAAATTGCACAGCCCATTGCAATGCCCACTTCCAAGTTGATCCAATCTGTTGTGTACTCCTTGGTAGAGAAGCGCATTGAGAAGCCATTGAAGTACTTCTTGAGCATGTCGCGGATGTTCTTTGGCACATGGTACATCTCAAGAGCCAACTGTATCATCTCATGGGGTACAGATCCATATGCGTTTGCCAGGCCAAGCCACACTACGTCCAGGTCTCTCTTTTCTGTTTTTGCTCTTTGGATTGCGCGTCCCCAGATCATTGTGGCGTGTTCTACACAGCCAGCCACGCCTGGGATGCCACCTTTCTGGACTGACACATCCAAGTACTTATTTTCCATGAGGTACTTGGTCAGCCTTGCTGCCATGACAGAGAAGAAGATTTTCCCTTTCGACGTTCAGTAGTAGTGATATTGGCCTGAACTGGCTGATGTCACTTGAGTTTTGCTCTTTGGGAATGTACACACCATCTGCCGTCATCCACTGGCGCTGATCTTCTTGGTTTCTCCAAGCTGATCGCAACAGCCTGTGGAGCCACTCCAGCACCTTGGGACATTTCTTGTACAGCTGGTAAGGTGCTCCGTTTGGCTGGTGATGATGGTGATGATTTGGCTCTGGCTTTGTCGACCACCTTCTTGATTTCCGCCAACGTTGGAGGCTTGTCATTGAACTGTTCCTTAGGGTTGGTTGGCCACACCAGACCTTGAATGTCGAGTGGTGCTTTGCTCTGTGAGTCAGAGTATGTTTTTCCTCAGATGCTGCTCAAGAACTTCTTTGTCCACACTTAGGGTCCCAGATTTTGGGCTGCTCAAACAGAGTTCTGGCAAACTGGAAGGGGTCTCTGAAGAAGCGCTCTTGTGTCTTCTTCTTTTTGCTCTTCCTCTTCCTCGCAGATTCCGCTTTGCTGATGGCGCTGTGTTTTGCTTTCAGGTCTTCCCAGAGTTTTTCCAAGCCTTGCTTTTCAGCTGGCAGTGCGGTCTTCATTTGCTTCTTGAGGTTTTTCTTTTTTGACCCTGATCTTGTCCATCTCTTCTTGGCGTCTGGATTTCTTTGGAGATGTTTTTTTTTTAGGTAGTTTTGCTCCATAGGCGTCTCTACATGTGGCGTACACAATGTTCCCATATGTGGCTAGTTTGTGTTCCAGGGTGCTTTTCCCTATCAGTGCATCGAGTCTTTGGGACGATTTTTGCATCCAGTTTCTCCCAATCTTTAGTCTCGTTTGCTCGTGGCAGGTTGAGTTTCAGGCGCCTGGCATCGAAGGCCTGTGCAAATTCCTCATCCGAACCAACAGCGTGGATGTCCTTGGCACTGTGGTTTAAATCCTGGCCTTGGTCTTCCGACGTCTTAGCTGCTGATGCAGTGCGCTGCTGCTCATTCAGATGAGTCTTCACACATCCCATCTTTATTCTGTGGATCTTCATGCCACGGGTGGTAGCGAAACGCTTTCCACAGACACATGGATATTCCATTTGGTCCAGAGTTGAGTTAAGTGGATGAAACTCAACTGTGTGGTCCCAGCCTTCCCAGCTGAGCCCGTAACAAACTCAACTCTGGGTAGGAGCCGGTCGGAGCAGAAAAATCCACACATGACTCTGATGGGAATCGAACCCGCGACCTCCCAGTCGGGAGTCGGCGACGGTAACCACTTCGCCACGGCGGCTGGTAGCAATTTCGTCAATCAATGGAGGCAGACGTGTTTCGAGTGGTGCCAACACTGTCGGCCATGTCCGTCTCAATGAGTGCCCACACATGTTATGGCGTTGTCTGACTCTTCTCAGCATTCATTCTATTGAATTATCCAGACGCCATTTGTTTTTCCCACCATACTGTGTGTGGATTAGTCTCTGCTTTCCTTGTTGTTGTTGTAGTGTGCACCATATGTAAAAAGAGAGGCAAACTCAATAACCTTCTGCTTTTACAGCATCAAAAGTGTTTTCTGGTTTTTGCCCTCCCCCTCCCCCCCTTTCTCTCTCTCTCTCTCTCTCTCTCTCTCTCTCTCTCTCTCTCTCTCTCTCTCTCTGTCTCTCTCTCTGTCCACATCACTTCAGAAAATGCTCAT
>JADBJO010015939.1:0-15000 GCA_016801955.1 Conus betulinus | reverse complement strand
AACACAGACAGACAAATCAACACAGAGTCCCCAGGCACATCTACAAAAAGCCAGAACAACAAAACAACACAGACACAGCGAAGAAAGAGAAAGAAAATGTGTGTTAGTGTGTTAGTGTGTTAGTGTTATAGTGTGTGTGTGTGTGTGTGTGTGTGTGTGTGTGTGTGTGTGTGTGTGTGTGTGTGTGTGTGTGTGTGTGTTTTACTTGCGTGCGTTCACGCCTGCGCGCTGTATGTATGTATGTATGTATGTATGTCTCGCGCCTGTCTCTGTGATTAATCCATACTGTTAAACACAACTGCTTCATTGTACATGCTCCGTGACAACTCAGCTTGTCGGCCTTGTCCAGGGGCAACTGTCCTACCTTGTGTGACAGGACCAAGTGTCCAGGGCAACTGTCCTACCTTGTGTGACAGGACCAAGTGTCCAGGGCAACTGTCCTACCTTGTGACAGGACCAAGTGTCCAGGACAACTGTCCTACCTTGTGTGACAGGACCAAGTGTCCAGGGCAACTGTCCTACCTAGTGTGACAGGACCAAGTGTCCAGGACAACTGTCCTACCTAGTGACAGGACCAAGTGTCAAGGACAACTATCCTACCTTGTGTGACAGGACCAAGTGTCCAGGACAACTGTCCTACCTCGTGACAGGACCAAGTGTCCAGGACAACTGTCCTACCTCGTGACAGGACCAAGTGTCCAGGACAACTGTCCTACCTTGTGTGACAGGACCAAGTGTCCAGGACAACTGTCCTACCTTGTGACAGGACCAAAGTGTCCAGGACAACTGTCCTACCTTGTGACAGGGACCAAGTGTCCAGGACAACTGTCCTACCTTGTGTGACAGGACCGAGTGTACCGAGTGTCCAGGATAACTGCCCTACCTTGTGTGACAGGACCAAGTGTCCAGGGCAACTGTCCTACCTAGTGACAGGACCAAGTGTCCAGGACAACTGTCTACCTTGTGACAGGACCAAGTGTCCAGGACAACTGTCCTACCTTGTGACAGGACCAAGTGTTTGCTAAACACTGGGAGATCAAAATGTTCTCTTCTGTCACGTGCATGGCAATGATGAAGAATGCCCAAGACTTGCTTCGTCATTTTAGGAGGAAAGAGAGACTGGGGAAGGAGAAGAGGGGGTAAGACATAGAATAATGAAGGAGAGAGATGGAGCTGTATAAACAAAGGAGGGTGGGCAGTCAGGTCAGACAGGGAGAGCAAGAGAGAGACAGAGGAACAGACAGACAATACGGACAGACAGACTGAATAGACGCAAACAGACAGACAGACAGACAAATAGACCGAGGAAGGATAATGTCAAGAATGTTGATATTGCCTGACATTATCTCGACAACTAATGAGGGTTTACGATCGAAAAAGGAAAGGAAAAAGAATCCAAACTAACAAACACACGCGCGTGCGCGCGCGCACACACACACACATAACACACACGCGCGCGCGCACACACACACACACACACACACACACACACACACACACACACACACACACACACATACGCACACACACACACACACACACACACACACACACACACACACACACACACACACACACACACACACACACACACCACACACACACACACACGCGTGCACGCACGAGCGCACATAGCCCCCACCCCACCCCCACCCATACACACACACACACACACACACCGCACACAGAGAGAGACAGAGAGAGAGAGAGAGAGAGAGAGAGAGAGAGAGAGAGAGAGAGAGAGAGAGAGAGAGAGAGAGAGAGAGCAAACAGAAAGTTACAGACAGCCAAATAGACAGACCGGAACGAAAGAGGGGTTAAAAAAAAAAAATAAAAAAAAACCCTGATCACCCTCAGAGAGACGGCATGGGAAAAAGAGAACAGAGAGACGGAAAGACAAAGGAGAAAATCATTAGTACCAACAGGGGGTTCATTGACTTCATGTTTTAACAAGAGCGAGTGAGTGTGCGCTTCAACATGAACATTACATATCGTCTCAGAATCCAAGCAGTCTGCACAAACATACAAAGATAGCATAAGCCAGCAGAGACTTTCTCTAATATGTCAAAGCACCCACTCATAGACACGTCACCGACTACGAAGACTTTTGCTTTCTGCACTGATCCACAGATCAACAAGACAAGGGTCAACATCTTTGAACACAAAGACAGGCCACTAGAGATACAGTTCATTAGACCAGTCAGTATCTCACAAAATAATGTGAAAGTTTGATCACAAAAAACATTCTACCAAAGTGTTCTCTCTCTCTCTCTCTCTCTCTCTCTCTCTCTCTCTCTCTCTCTCTCTCTCTCTCTCTCTCTCTCTGCGCATGCTTGCGCGTGCGTGTGTGTGTCTCTCTCTTTCTGTGTGTGTGTGTGTGTGTGTGTGTGTGTGTGTGTGTGTGTGTGTGTGTGTGTGTGCATGTGCCTATGCGAATATGCAGTATTTCGCGCGCGCGCGCGCGCGCGCGCGCGATCGCGCGCGCGTGTGTGTGTGTGTGTGTGTGTGTGTGTGTGTGTGGTGTGTGTGTGTGTGTGTGTGTGTGTGTGTGTGTGTGTATGCGCGCGCGCATTCGTGCGTCATTGCGTGTGTGTGCGTGTTGTGTGTGTGTGTGTGTGTGTGTGTGTGTGTGTGTGTGTGTGTGTGTGTGGTGTGTGTGTGTGTGTGTGTGTGTGTGTGTGTGTGTGTGTGTGTGTGTGCGCGCGCGCGCGCGCGCGCGCGCGTCCGTGTGCGCACATCCGTGTGTGTGTGTCCGTCTATGTGTGTGTCTGTGTCTTTTCTTCATCTCTGTGTGTATTATGTCTTGGGGATCACGTATGTGTCAGGGGAATTGGGGTCTCTATTCTCTTCTGTCCCTCAATATCTTATTCTTGTCTTTCTCTCGCCTTCCTCCTTACACTATGTCTTCTTCCCTCTTTTTCCATTTCTCTTTCTCCCACTCCCGCTAATCTCATTCCCTAATCTCTCAGCCATGCCATCTGTGTGAAACAAACCACTGTGTTGTATTCTTTCCGCGGGTAAATGTGAAGGGGTAAGAAGTCTGTGAAAAGATGAGACTCCAGGACACAGACGGAGAGAATGGGTGGGTGGAGGGTCATAGACCAGTGTGGTCCATAGAAACGTATGGCGGACCATTAGTAATTCAAGACCCCCATCTGACCCGTCCATTATAATCACTCATCACGACTTGTTGATTCCTTCTCCAAACTACCTCAACCAAGCAGCCTGCGTTTGTACCTTCTGCGAACACTGGTGTCTTTTTCCCTCATCTAAAGAGAATACACGATGGACAGAAACCTCAAGTTTGACCCGTTCACTCTTTATGCCATTCTAGCTGCCCGAACGGCTTTGAGGTAGCTCTCCTGTATCACGTCGTTAGCAAACACTGTGATACCAACCTGTCCTGCATGGTGTCAGGGTATGCAGTGCTAGAACCCATCACAAGCTTGGTTAGTTCCATCGCATGCCACCTCTGCTTGCCAGACTGCTCTGTGTCAGCTCTCCTAACTGACCAGCAAGACGCCGAAACCTTTGACAAGGCTTAAGCCATGAATGAATCCCAGTATTCGATGAGATCACATGAGATCCAGCAGTGGAGAGAATCCACCAAATGTGAGCTTTGTTTGTGCATCAGAAGGGTATGAAGAGAGAAATGGGGGGTGGTGGGAAGAGAGAGAGAGAGAGAGAGAGAGAGAGAGAAGAGAGAGAGGAGAGAGAGAGGACATAGACAGAGAGACAGACAGACAGACAGACAGACAGACAGAGACAAGATAGATAGAGAAGAAGAAGAAGAAGAGAAGAAGAAGAAGAAGAAGAAGAAGAAGAAGAAAGAAGAAGAAGAAAAAGAAGAACAAGAACAAGAACAAGAACAAGAAGAACAAGAAGAAGAAAAAAAACAGAACAAGAAGAAAAACAAGAACAAGAAGAAAAGACGAAGACGACGAAGAAGAATTCGAGGATGCAAGCAGAGAAAAAAAGACATATATGAAAGAAGGATTGGCTAGGAGACCCACTCAAACAGATCGGAAGAGAGACTCAGAGAGACAGAGCAAACAACAGAGATACAAAAACATACAACAGACCCTGAGACAGTTAGACTATGAAGGACTGGCAAAGATGCCAATGTACCATGCATTATCATATGTACCATATGTTATCATATCTACTGATGAAAATCAAATAGAAGATGGAGAAACTGAGACAGACAAACCAAGAGACAGACAGATGCAGACTGATAGAAAGCTAGAGAAAAACCAGAGAAAAACAAAAGAAAAAAAGAAATGCTGATCATCATCAGAGCTCCTGAGAGAGCGCTGGCAATGGGGGGCGGGTATAAAGCAGTGTAGTCTACAGACGCCTGGGATGGGCCATCAGAAATTCAGGACTCGTTTGTGGCGTCCAGGCCGCGATCAGTGTAATGACACTTTACTGCCTGTTGGTTCCTGCTCCATGCCACCTCCCCGCTCGGCCTGCTCTGGGGGCAGCTCTCTTATCTCAATGGAGGAGAAACGGGCTTTGGGACAGTGTGGCACCCTCTATCTTGTCATGACGAACAGCAATTAGAATGGAGCTGGTGTTTTCATTAGAGGGAGAGGAGCAGAGAATGAGAGGGGAGGGGAGGGGAAGATTAGGAGTGATTGCTATAGACACTGGAGGGGGTGGGGTGTGTGGGGATTGAAGGGCAATTTCACACATATAAACACGCACGCACGCACACACACACACACACACACACACACACACACACACACACAGAGAGAGAGAGAGAGAGAGAGAGAGGGAGAGAGAGAGAGAGAGAGAGAGAGAGAGAGAGAGAGAGAGAGAATCAATTGGCTAGTAAGGACAGACATATGGCAGAGTAGGAGAGAAAGAATCTATTCTTTCATTGGAATCCTCCCCCTCACACACATACACACACCCCGAACACGCACACACACACACACACACACACACACACACACACACACACACACACACACACACACACACACACACACACACACACACACACACACACACACACACACACACACACACACACACACATCATTTACTTCACACTTTTTGTTACATCATTCAATTCAATTGTTTGTGTATGCATGTACATGCTTGTGTGTACGTACGCATTTAAATTTAATGTCTATTTAATTTCTGGTTTTAGACATAAGTAAAGCAGACAGCGAAGAAGAAAAAAGAAGAAAAAGAAGGAGGTGGAGGAGGGAGGAAGAAGAGGAGAAGAAGAAGAAAAGAGAGAGAGAGAGAGAGAGAGAGAGAGAGAGAGAGAGAGAGAGAGAGAGTTAAATCTATATACACAATACACAATCTGTATACACAATCAAAGCAAACGTCCAACTGAACTATGGAATAATTCTGTATAATCTTTAAACACAAAGGAAAAAAAAACAATCAAAGCAAATGTCCAAGTGAACATTGAAATAATTGTTCACAACCTTTAAACACTAAGAAACAAAATATTGATTTCTTTTTATCGAATCTTCTGACAAATTTTGCTGAGAAGATTTCAGAATATAATCCTACGTGGGAAGCTGAGAGTTTGTTCTCCTCGGCAGAATGTAATGATTTAACAAAATTTCGTTTTAAAAGCAATTCATTTAAAGATGTATACAAACAGTACTATCTGTCATGTATTCCGTGAGTTCTGGTGCGACTGAGATGGCACATTGTTTCAAGTACAAAATGTATTGGTAGAAAATCCGCTTGACTTGTCCACACTCCTCTTGAGATTTCGTAATCGGGTTCTGTGAAGCCTTTTCCTATAACTTACACATGTATGAGACAAAAAGTGGATATCTTTATTCTATACCACTTTTGTTGCATGCTTAACTAAATGATTGATTACCGATTCTTCTGTTTGAACGCCCGCTTGGCTGATTGGTGTTTTACTTTATTTTCACAGCAAAAGTGGTTTAATCGTTTAAGAACACGTTTTCCATAGCTTTGAGACATGTGATATATAAGCCATTGCTCTTTGGCCCTTCGCATCAGCTTTGGATTTTCCTTGTTCATTTTGTGTAGTCTGAGTAAATTGAAGAACGGTAGTGTGGCTTGTATGTTGTTATCATTCCACTGGCGTTGTTACCATTGTCCACTTTCTCTTTGTTTCATCGTCTTGCAAGGGCGCTAACCACCGAGTCAGTTAAAAAAAAACCGTCTGGGCAGACAGTCTAACCTTCAAACACAGACTTAGGCTTGGCTTCGATGATTTATTTCGTGTTTTGGTTTGATATAGAATTTTAGTTTCATGTTTCTTTATAATTTCGATGATTTTCTTTCTGCGGGACAACTTTCTTACAGCTTAGCCATTCCGTTCAATTTGAGTAAACGAACGGGTCGGGCATCTACCTATAAACAACATCTGACACAAACATTATTTTTTTGAAACTTTTCTTTTTCTTTTTCGTGTTCCTAGCGGCTCTTGCTTCTCTTCCTGATGATCGATGACGTATCCAATATGTACTCGATAACAGAACAACCAAACCAGATAGGTGTGTGTGCGTGCGTGCGTGCGTGCGTGTGCGTGTGAGTGTGTGTGTGTGTGTGTGTGTGTGTGTGTGTGTGTGTGTGTGTGTATGTGTGTGTGTGTGTGTGTGTGTGTGTGTGTGTGTGTGTGTGAAAAACCAGGAATCTCTTTTTTTCCTGTAACCTTTTCTTTCTTTCTTTCTTTCTTTCTTTTTGTGTTGTGTTTCTCATTCTTCATGCTTCCGGTTTTCTTTTACGACTCTTCTTCATTGTAGTTTGTCGTTTTTGATGTGCCAATTTTTTTTATATGCTTCTCTCCTCCTCCTCCTCCTCCTCCGCCTCTTCTTTCTTCTTCTTCTTCTTCTGTCTCTCCTTGTGTCAGAGACTCCGTCTCTTTATTCTGTGTCTCCAAGTCCCCACCTCTCTCTCTCTCTTTGTGTCGCTCTCCATCCCTCCCTCTCTCCCACACTCTCTTCCTCTAGTTATATTGTGCATTCTCTTATTCTAAATTGCTATGTATTCATTATTATTATGAGTTTATATGCAGCTGCCACTGCCTCGCTCTCCTAAGCCTCATTTCAGTCCTAAAACATTTATCTGTGGAGCATGTTGTCTGACTTACTCTGGTCACAGGTGTATTCTCTTCACCGCAGGAGCAGTATGTGAAGAGACCAGATGGAAGTGGGGACATTCGGGCACAGAGTGCAAACCAAAGCCGCCTGTAATGGGCCATCAGAAATTCAGGACCCCGTTTGTGCCGTCCAGGTCTCAATCAGTGTGATCGCACTTTATTGCTTTTCCGCTCTATTCCACCTCCCCGATGTTCCCGCTCTGGGACATGTCTTCTACCTCATGACAGGACACAGTCTTGGATTGACAGTAAGATTCCATACAGAGAGAGAGAGAGAGAGAGAGAGAGAGAGAGGGGGGGAGGGAGGGAGGGAGGGAGCGAGCGAGCGAGAGAGAGAGAGAGGAGAGAGAGAGGAGGGGAGAATATATATATACATATGTATATATATTATATATATATATATGTGTGTGTGTGTGTGTGTGTGTGTGTGTGTGTGTGTGTGTGTGTGTGTGTGTGTGTGAGGAGCATTTCTTATTCCCCATTCACCCACTCAAGCGCATACTGTTAGTTAGGCAGAATTGTCTACCACTGCAGATATGAATGCTTATCTCCCCCTATTTTTTTAAATCTAAGACGTTAGAGCAAACTTTGTCTATAATTAAATAAATATATATAATATATATATATATATATATATATATATATATATATATATATATATATATATATTATATATATATATATATATATATATATATATATATATATATATATATATATATATATATATATATAGTCAGTAGTATATCTCCGGCTTTTTTTTTTTTTTTTTTTTTTTGAAAAAGTGCTCAACCATGTGGGAGCAGCTAAAATAACCTGAAAGTACCACTGGAGGCAGGAAAGAAGAACAGAAAGAGGAAAATAACCTGGTAAACCACCATATGATGGTAGGGTGAAAACCAACATTGGCAAAGAATTCTTTAAAATATTAACAGAATCGTTCCATAAAGATCATAAACTTTTAAAAAATATTCAATAGGAACACTATCAAACTATCTTATTCTTGTATGCCAGATCTTTAAAAAATGATTGATGCTTCAAACAAAAAGAGAACCAACGTCAAAAAACGAGGGTGACAAACGGAAAACTTGCAATTGCTTAACCAAAGAACAATGCCCTCTGAACAACCAATGTCTCTCTCATAACATCGTATACCAAGCCACTGTGACAACAAAAAACGGCAAAGAGACATGCATAGGGATTACAGAGAACAAATTCAAAGCTAGGTACGCCAATCACAATCTTTTTCAAGAATGAAAAATACAAACATCAAACAGAGTTAAGTAAACATGTATGGGATCTTAAGAAAACAAATACAGATTTTAACATCATATGGAAAATAATCAGAAAAGCAGCAGCATACAACAATAGCTCAAAAAATGTAATCTGTGCATAACAGATAAGTGGATGATTCTATGCAAACCTAGTATGGCAACATTGAACGTAAGAGTTGAAATCGTAGACAGTTGCAGGCACAAAAGAAACTTTTTATCAACAAATATAAAAATAGCAACCCTGGTAGGACCCCTCATACAATAATACTTAACAAACAAAGCCTACGACCTTTACAGGGCCCCCCTTGCACAACACGTGCAACACAACCCAAACTGAACTACAGCTCACAATTCAAAACATATATATATATATATATAATATATATATATATCTATATATATATATATATATATATATATATATATATATATATGCCTTGGCCTCACAAGGGGGAATATTCAAACATGATACTTCCCTGTGCGCGACATAGCAAAAGGTACAGAAAGCTGCAAATCATTAAGAACATAATATGAGGTAGCTGTTTCTCTCAGTGTAAATGCCATGCAGAAAAACACGGATACAATAATAGAGAGAAGAAGAAGCGGGATAAAAACAGATGAGGGGAGAAAATTAAAAGAACCCGAATCATAAGAAATTTCTCTTGTTTTCTCTTTTCCAGATTCTCTTTCTTTCACACAGTCCCCCCCCCCCCCCCCCCCCCCCCCCTAACCTTATCCCTCCCTCTGAAGCATCTTCCTTTCCTTAGGGAGATGAAGACAGATACACACAAAGACACAGAGACAGGAACACGGTGGGAAAAAAATATAGAGAGGGAGAGAGAGAAAATGAAGCAGGAAGAACGGTTTCAGCCATGTTCATGTGCCTGATATAACCCTTACTGCTGATGATGATTGGTAAGGAAGAACAAAAAACTGACAGACAACAGACAAACATGGGGATTGGAAGGGTTGATACGACGGACAGACAAGAATACTAGCAGAAGCATGTACGTTTTGCAATACCGGTGTCTGCATACCGCACATTTGAAGTGAACAGCCCAATACATTACATGACACAAATGCAATCTTTCACGTGGTCTAAACTGCTTCAACAGACAGACTACAAAGAAATACTTTGACTTTCAGGTACAATTCATAGCTCGGTCAAACGAAGTTCGAATTATCAGAGCTCACAGAGTATCAGCAGATGCCACTAGTAGTGATGGACTTCATCGGACTTGTCAGTCACTCAAATAAAGGAAAAGTATAATAGGCCGCTCACGACGTCCTGCCTAATATCATACTATGATGAACGGGTACGTGTGTGTGTGTGTGTGTGTGTGTGTGTGTGTGTGTGTGTGTGTGTGTGTGTGTGTGTGTGTGTGAATGAGAGAGAGATATATATACAATTATTCCTAAAGTCTGTTGGTACCTGCTCCATGTCAGCTCCGCTGAACGGCGTGTCAAGGCCACTGTCCCACCTTGTGACAGGACACAGTCTGAAACAAACGTGCAGAGACATGGACATCATTCTGTGTCACGTTCTTTGCCATGATAGAAAGAAATCACTGGAAGTTTCATTTGAAGGAGAGAGAGAGAGAGAGAGAGAGAGAGAGAGAGAGAGAGAGAGAGAGAGAGAGAGAGAGAGAGAGAGAGAGAGAGAGAGAGAGAGAGAAGAAGAAGAAGAAGAAGAAGAAGGAGATAAAATGAAGAACAGAGATGGAGGAGCAGAGACGCAGGTGTACAACAACGATTAGTTGGTTGGTTGGTTGGCTGGTTCATTTATTCATAGTCTATCTATATACGCTGATGGTATCAGCCTCTAAATGCTTAAATTCAGTCAAACAGATCAATGATAAACAGAAGAATAAAGCAAAGTCAAACAACAGATCAACACAACAATGAAAGGGAGGATTAGGAATACGGGATAGGGTGGGGTGGACAATAGGTCAAAAGGAGTGGATGGTAAGAAAAACATTCACAAGAAAACGACCGACTGGATTACGTAAAAGATTGCTAGTGCAAACTAAAACGTTTTGGAAGAAAGTTGTTTTTTTTTAATTGACTTAACATCTAAAATGGGCAACACATTTCCACGATTTTTACGGGAAGAAAAAAACGACGTATTTGTTCAAAATGTCATAAAATGTATGTAACTGTTAGTTTTTAATTACATAAGCACACGGATTGTTCGCATTATTTTGTATTTAGAGAATTCAGATCTAAACTGATTGCTAAACCTTTGGTAACCTTAACAGGGCCTTGTAAATTTGATTTGAGAAAGGATTTACTCATGTCATAATCGAAAAAAAAGCTGCCAGTTTGTCTTTTTTTTCTGTATTCCTGAAAACTACCCGTTCGTTCGCGACAACATACATGGCAAGTGCAACAGTGTTTGAGTTATGTCTTGTTTTGCAAGACTGTCAATATGTTTAACATAACTAATCCCACAACTCTGAAGGACTCCAACAATCTTTGTTCCTTTCATTTGAATGCGATGCATTGAATGCTTATTTCAATAGTAACACTAGATTAAAAATGTTTTAGATGAAGTAGATGGCAAAACCGATTTAGAGTCCACACAAGATAAAACACTGAGTGAGCAAATGCAGTAGCCATAACAACTGCGAGTTCTGCCGTGAAAATGGGTAAAACTCTTCCAAGATCATAAGATTCCTCAACCTTTACGAATGGAATAACAAACCCGCAAGCTGCACGTAGATCTTCTAGAACAGATTCATCTGTGTATTTTCAGATGACTGGGATATATTTGTGCCATATGTGTGTCGACCGACAATAGTTAGAATAGGTATATTTTGATTCAGTGTTACATCAGTATGATGTATATATAAGGCTAGCTGTTGCCAGTTCCCACGATGGTGATGGCCCTGGTAGTCATAACTGACGCAACATTCGATGCATTAACATCACTTTTTTTGCAAGAAAGTGGTGGAAACGAAAGTGGACATCGTTTCTAAGTTTTTCTTCTTCTTTGTTTTTTGAAACGTGCAAATCTTGTCGTATTTTTAAAACTCCGTTTGGACACAATTTTCAATCGCATTTCCTTTAAAAACATACTTCGACACTCAAACTTTTTCACTTGATCAAGACTAGTCTATGGAGATCGGACGACAGCAGTTGCAAAATGCACCCGAGGTTTGGAATCCTGACCCAGGGCTGTTAACTGATTATTTCAGAGTTTTGAAAGCGAGGAAAGGATTATGCAGGCGGATATTGAAACATTGACGCAAAAAAATGGAATCGCTGAGCCGTCACACGAAGGCACGAACAGATTACAAAACATACACTATGCGTTTCGACCTATTGGGTCTTCTTCAGGCAAAGCAAATATCATTAAAGATGGAAACGAAGGACGAACAAATTTTCGAAACATTCATGGCCCGTGTCGTGGAGATAGGAAGAGGAAGGAGAGTAAACAGACAGACAGGAGAAACAAGAAAGAGATGTAAACAGACAGACAGAGAGAGACTGGATAAACAGACTGAACAGAGACAGACGACAGCCTGAACAGTGACTGACAAACAGATGTATGGAGTATGGAAGAGTGGTGTCGTCAATATCAATATTACTCGACATTAATCTTGTTTCAATTAAAGCTTTATATCTGAGTAACGAAAGAAAAAAAAAAACCCAAAGCAAAAAAACAGAGATACAAATATAAACAATTAGAAAGGTGCCGACAGCCAGACGGACAGGAACGGAAAGAGATTTCTTATCATCATCAGACAAACGTCGTAAAGAGAGTCCAGATAGTCAGACCAAACTGACAAACGGCGAGGGTGCAGTAATGCTATTAAATGGGGTTTCAGCAGCTCTTTTCCACAAGAGCAAAATGTGCATCAATCTCAGCAAGCATATTTCATACAATACGACGAACCAAATACTATGTGCAAATACGGAAAGCTAGCACAAGGTGCATGTACATCCCCGTTTCTCTCAATGCGCCCAGTCAAAGACGGATCCACAGCTTGGTCAAATGACGGTCGATATCGTAGAGCTCACAGATCACCAGCATCAACCACCAGAGATGTAGTCCATCAGAGATGTAGTCCATCAGAGATGTAGTCCATCAGACAAGACAGTTTCCTATTGAAGACCGACCATGAAAGGCTAATCACCACATTCCTCAAGGTATCCTGTCATGCGTGCGACACATGTGTGTTTATGTGTATATACGAGGTGTGTGTGTGTGTGCGTGTGTGTGTGTGTGTGTGTGTGTGTGTGTGTGTGTGTGTGTGTGTGTGTATGCGTGTGGTGTGTGTGTGTGTGTGTGTGTGTGTGTGTGTGTGTGTGTGTGTGTGTGAACAGGCGAGCGCACGTGCGTGCCTGTGTGTGTGGTGTGTGTGTGTGTTGTGTGTGTGTGTGTGTGTGTGTGTGTGTGTGTGCGTGCGTGTATGCGTGTGCGTGTGTGTCTTAAGGATCTGAAGGATGACATGGGGAGGGAATGGATTTCATTTCACGTCTGTTCCTTGTATACTCACTCTCTTTCCTTCTCTCTCTTTCTTTTCATCTCTTCATCTCCCTGTTCCAATTACTCTTTCCTTCTCTCTCTCTCTCTCTTTTCATCTCTTCATCTCCCTGTTTCAATTACTTCCCTTTCACTCCCTCTAACGCCACCCTCTAATCTCTCAGTCACCTTGCCTGCCTCACCATGACCACTCTGTCGTACTCTGTTCACTGGCGAAGGTGTGTGTGTGGTGTGTGTGTGTGTGTGTGTAGGACGATATGAGACAGGAGGTGGTTTACGGGGCCATATACCAATGTAGTTTACAGCTGCGTATGATGAGCCAGTAGTGATGCAGGACTCCCCCTCCCCTCCCCCCCCCCCCCCCCCCCCCCCCCCCCCCCCCCCCCCTATCCTGCCCCGTTTAACCCCCCCCCCCCCCCCCCACCCCCACCCCCCCTCCCGCTACCCCCCGACTATCCTGCTCTTTGCCACTCTTTGTTCGTGCTTGTCTCTGTTCTGTGCAAAATGTTGTTCTGATACAAAATGTCACTCGGTGACATTTTGCATTGACCGTGTGGTACTAAGTGACACTTCAAAATGAAAACGTCACCTTAGGCTAGCTTCTGTACTAGCAGGTCACACACTTACATATACAGCAGAACAAATTGTTTTCATTTGTGAATGTATTGTTGTGTTTGTTTTATGTGATCTGGATATACATGGTAGAGTATGGTAAATATGAATGCCCAAATAATGCTCACCGGCAAATTTCAAGTCAGCCCTTCAAAAATAAAACAAAAGAAAAGGAAAACATACAAAACAAAATAAAAAAAACAAACAAAAACACTACCGTTGAAATTAAATAAATACAAATTTATGGCCAAAAGTATTGCTAAGTTTGCGTGGGCTCACATAGGCATGTTGCTGCTAACAAATGACAGGACACACAGCAGCGTCTTCAGCGTCATTGCTGTCGTCTTTGAAAGCTGTACAACATAAGTACAGTCAGCTATTACAAAGAATAGGCTGCTTTCTGATTGTGCCATCTCTACCACAAGAAGCCCCGCCACCAGAAAGCCATCGTCAAAACTAGCAAAGCCATTGGCTATGAGATGTAGGTGTTCATGATCATCACTATCACTATACTTCACTTTGTGCACCTGTAAGGCATAACAGTGACCAGTTAGACCACATACCCAACCAAACAGACGCATATGGCCACCACTGGTTCCACAATGATATAATTATGTCAATCTGTTTCCTACAAAGTGTTACTCTGGCACTGAGGGTGACATTCTTTATAGAAATGACATTTTGTAACACAACCTCAATACAAAATTTTTTTCTCGTGTGATTGTTTGTAGCAGGGTGATATTTTTTTTCAACAAAACAGTCCCCTCTATACCATCTCTCCTACCTTGGGTCTTTGGCAAACAATGGGACACCATCGTGTCCTCCTTTGTCTTGTCATGATACGTACTGACAAAGAGAACCCACCTCATATTCTCTTGGCTCTTGCTCCATGCCACGTAAACTAGTTGGAATATTGGAGGGAGGTGGGGGGTCCCTTCCTGACCAGCAAGCCAGAAAAGTCTTTCACAAACACTGGGGCAGCATTTATATGCAATACTATCAAATTGTCATACTCTAGGGTCGCGTACACACACATGCACATCTGTCCACAGTACACTCCGCACGTACACACAATCACTCCTCTCACCCAAGGAGCGCCCAAATAATAAAGACAACACAAGAAAGGTTTGTTTCCCCTCCGTCTACGGGAGTACAAATATTATTAATCAAACACCAACACTTAAATAATTCATTTATACCTCCACACCACGAAGGAGGAAAAAGAAACAACTGCTATCAAGGAATTATAAATATAATGGGGATGAAATGAATTAGTATCAATCACCAGAATTAGTATCAATCCCAGCAACAGGGGATATGTACCACATCATTCGTCAACATCAGGGGGCAGCATCACATCTTTCCTTTCGCATCAGGAGGGAGAACAAAAAATAATTCACTATCCAGCCCAAATACAAAAAGCGTCGCTGTGTCTAGGACGGAAGTTCTGGGGTATCCTCCCCACTCGTGTCTAACAGTTATTACTATCCTTTAGGGAAATATTGGAACATCAG
>JADBJO010015938.1:32500-37500 GCA_016801955.1 Conus betulinus | reverse complement strand
ATCTTCCACACTCTCACTCACCCCTCCACCCTTGCCTTCAAGAAGGATACCGCACTAACTTCATATTTCTGTGGATAACATAATCATTGGGTGTGTGGTCCAGAACTAACTGCTTTGTCTGTCCAGAATCGCCTCCACCTGTCTGTGTAACCACACATATCGATATAACCCTCATAAACACTTAGCACATCATCATCATCATCATCATCATTATTATTATTATTATTATCATCATCATCATCATTAATATCATTATCATCATCATCATCATCATCATCATCATTATCATCATCATCATTATTATTATTATTGTTATTGTTATTATTATTATTGTTGTTGTTGTTGTTGTTGTAAAGGGCGTGATTCTGCCTGCCTTTTGGGAACAGAGAGTTTCCAGCGGTTAATCCCTGAAACGTGGGATGGGATCGCAGAGAAGGGTAACTTAGCTGGTTGTTTGGATTGTAAGTTAAGATGTCTGGAGGCTGTGATCACTCGGCAGACATGCTGGCCACGTCGGCTGATCTGTGCAGACTGGTTTAGAAGGCTAATTAGAGGCCGGGGTGTCAGCCATTGGACATCGGCATACCGTAATGGCTGTTGCCTTTGCTGAGGAGGGGCTTGTGCCTCCCTTTGACCATGGCTGGTCTGGATGAATTGGTCTGGAAAAACTAATTTGAGGAGACAGTCTTAGGGGTCTAAGACGGCGTAGTCGATGTTGCCTTTGCTGAGGAGGGCTTGGGCCTTTAAAGAGCTGGATTTCCGCAGGTGAAAGTCGTTGGCAATGGAGTTGACACAGGCTGGATTTTGGCCTAGACGCGGAGTCTTAAGTCTGTCTCGATGTCCCTCTGCACTCCTCCAGATCCAGCCACTTACATGACGGTCGGCCCCGTTGTTTGTCGGGCCGTGGGGATAGAATGTCAGTTCGAAAGCAGCCCGGATCTGACCTCATTAGACGCTTCTAATGGTTCCATTGTGATTCAGGGGTGGAAATGGCCACAAATGGAGTTTCTGGAAAGGTCTCGTTGAAAGGGACTGGGAGGCCTATATACTCCCAGCGTTCTGGCTCTAAGGCCATTTCTTCACTGAGCAGAGTGTGGTGAAGGCTGTGACGCTGGTTCCGTTATTGAGGTGTTTGTGAGTGTAAACGTAAGTTGATGTTTTTTGCTTTTGGCTTGGCTATGTTTCATCTGGAGTGACAGCATATATTTTCACCTGTGGGTCCATTGCAGGGCTGAAAAGCAACAGTCACTGTTGGGCCGGGGGTGTAGACCTAACGGTTGAAACGTGAGGAGCCGTAGTTTGTAGCACGCACTGTCCTGAGGTGGGTGTGTCTATGGAGAAAGAAAAATAGCTTTAGTTACCTGGTTAATGTGCGATATGTGTCCTTTTTTTGATTTGATCATATATGTTGACACTACGCAGATGATTTTTTTCCGTACGATTGTGTCACTGCTATACGGCCCAAGTGATGCCTTGCTATTGAAAATTCGATGTTCATTAATTTCATTCATTGTTCATAACTCCTGCCGTTCGCAACGGGGAGTTTCTTTGTTGACGTTATGATTATGATATGATTGTGTTATTGATTGCAGACATGCTTTTACCTCCTACCGTTTGCAACGAGGAGACATTTTGTGCATTTTTCTGCTGTAAATCCCCGCACCTTCATTTGGATAATGTCTATGTGTTTCGGGGACAGTATTCAGATATTCTTTGAAGATAGGACCTATTGTTTTAATGTATGATTTCACAATTCCATTACGGACGTTTGATATTTGTCTTGGCTTAATTTATTTGAATTGTTTGCGTCTTGTTACTGTTTGATATCTTTCCTATCAAACTGTTTGACCATGTTGAATGATTATGCTTTCTGGCATATATATATATTGTAATAACCCATGTTTATGATCATTATTGTTAATGTCTTAATAGGTTGGTGAGGTTGGTTCGGTCCAAACTGGTCCGTTGGTCCAACTATGATTTGAAAGAAAAGAGGAAACCACGAGCTGGTGTTGATGTGGGAGATGATGTGTCCACTCACTCTCTTTCCCGTCTCCTCCTCCTCTTCTCTATCCGTCTCAATGACATTATCATCATCATTGCTACTGCTACTACTACTACTACTACTACTACTGCTGCTGCTGCTGCTGCTGCTGTTGCTGCTGCTACTGCTGCTGCTGCTACTACTACTACTACTACTACTACTACTACTACTACTACTACTGCAGCTCTTCAGTCGGCACTACCCAGGTAGGCAGCCCGTTGTGTAAACGAGTGTGGATTGTAAAGCGCTTAGAGCTTGGTCTGTAGCCGAGAATAGGCGCTATGTAAGTATTCATTGTTGTTGTTGTTACTACTACTAGTAGTATTACTATTATTATTATTATTATTATTATTATATTCATTATTGCCATTATCATCATCATCATTATTATTTTATTGTTATTATTATCATCATCATCATCATTATTACTATTTCTTTTCCCATAGACCTGATAAACACTTCATTGTTACTGAAGGGAGGTGGGGCGGGAAGGGGGTGGAGGAGAGGTGAAGGGTGACACGAGGGAACGGAGTGGGGGGGGGGGGGGGGGGGGGACTTTACAAGAAACCAATCAGTCTTATGTTCAAAGAAAGCCAGAAGGTTAACTTTTGCTCCCATAATGAGGAGAGGTCTCCTTGTTTGTTCGGTGTGTTATGTGTCCAGTTTGTGCTAGGCGAACGGGTGCCGTCAACAGCATTCGCTCGGAGTCATGGGCGTGCGGCTGTGTCGTCATGGGAACGACAAGCGTTATCCTTCTTGTTTGTTGTTTCCTGGTTACTGCCCTCTGCCTCATACACAATTTCCATTCTGAGACATGGTGGATATATGCACCGTGATTTGTCTGAACAGAAGATAAAAGCAAAGTAAGTAGTGTTACTGAGCCGCCAAATGAAGAGGGGGGGGAGGGGGAGGGGGGGGAACTGATGTCGGAATCCACGCCTGAGAATTTATTCCATGATCGTATGTTCGTGCCAGTTGGGTTTTCCAATTCTCATGCTGTTTTTTGTTTTTCTGTTTGTTTGGGGTTTTTTTTTGGTTTTTTTTTCTTCTTTTTTTTTTTTTTTTTTTTTTTTTTGTCTGTCTATTTGTAGCCACCTGGAACCCATCTTAATGTGTATACATGAAAAGAAAAAAAGAGAGATAAAGCAACCTGATATCTCATGAAAATGTTGAGAGCTCAACTATGCCTAGGAGTGCACTTGAAAACTTACTGAAGGTCTCGGGATATGAATTGATGGGTGATACCTGTATCCCGTCATGGGTGTCAAACTAGGGAATCCTAAAGAGGGTATGACCATACCAAGCCAGCTAAGATGTCGATGACCGCAAGGACAGGTCATTGTTGGACGGCGGATTACTCTGACATGGGAAGTGGGGGAAACGGGGTGATAGGCCCGAACGACGTTTTTTCATTTGCCGTTTCCTGATTCGCCATTCATTCTTTCGCCATACAAAATAGCAGACTTAAAAAGTCGTACTTGAAAAAGATACAAACAACATAAATGAGCAAAAATTAGATAAAATAAGATGAAACGAAATAGATATTATGATAATCAATCCATATCAAAGTAATTACCGACTACACGAGACAATTAGAAAGAAAATACGGGGAGGAGGGGGGTGGGGGTGGGGAGGGGGAGCAGGGAGACGGAAGAGGAAAAGAAATAAAGCATGAAAGAGACATGGCGAGGCTTCTTGGAGACTGAAGGTGTGATAATACGAGCTAACCCCTCCCACTTCCTTTGTTTCAACATTGATCCAGCAGTCGCCCATCAGACTAGCAACGGGCAATACATGATCTGCCCCGCTGCTGCAGCCTCTGTAAATTTCCTTCTGTTCAGACAGCGCTTTGTCTCCCTTGATTCCTCTGTTCAGACAGCGCTTTGTCTCCCTTGATTCCTCTGTTCAGACAGCGCTTTGTGTCCGTTGATTCCTCTGTTCAGACAGCGCTTTGTGTCCGTTGATTCTTCTGTTCAGACAGCGCTTTGTGTCCGTTGATTCTTCTGTTCAGACAGTGCTTTGTGCCCGTTGATTCCTCTGTTCAGACAGCGCTTTGTCTCCCTTGATTCCTCTGTTCAGACAACGCTTTGTCTCCTTGATTCCTCAGTTCCGACAGCGCTTTGTCTCCCTTGATTCCTCTGTTCCGACATCGCTTTGCCTCCCCTGATTCCTCTGTTCAGACACTGCTTTGTCTTCTGGAGTTATATGTGTTCAGACACCGCTTTGTCTCCCTGATTTCTCAGATCAGACATTGCTTTGTCTTCCGTATTAATTTTATGTTGTCAGACACCGCTTCCCCCCCCCCCCCCACCCACCCCCCCCCCCCCCCCAACTCCTCTGTTCAGACACCGCTTTGCTTCCCCTGATATCTCTGTTCAGAAATTGCTTTGCCTCACATAATTTGTGTTCAGATACTGCTTTGTCTCCCCTGATATCTCTGTTCACACACCGCTTTGTCTCCCCTGATATCTCTGTTCACACACTGCATTGTCTCCCCTGACTCCTCTGTTCACACTCTGCATTGTCTCCCCTGACTCCTCTGTTCAGATGGCGCTTGGTCTCCCCAGACTCCTCTCTTCACACACTGCTTTGTCTCCCCTGACTCTTTGTTCACACCACTTTGTCTCCCCTGACTCCTTTGTTCACACAACCGCTTTGTCTCCCCTGACTCTTCTGTTCACACCACTTTGTCTCCCCTGACTCCTTTGTTCACACACCGCTTGTCTCCCCTGACTCTTCTGTTCACACCACTTGTGTCTCCCCTGACTCTTCTGTTCACACCCGCTTTGTCTCCCCTGACTCCTCTGTTCACACACCGCTTTTTCTCTCCCCTGACTTATCTTCAACCACCACTTTGTCTCCCCTGACTCCTCCTATGTTCACACACCGCTTTGTCTCCCCTGACTCCTCTCTTCACACACCGCTTTGTCTCCCCTGACTCCTCTCTTTAGGCACA
>JADBJO010015938.1:12500-27500 GCA_016801955.1 Conus betulinus | reverse complement strand
GGTCACCTGAAGCAAGCTGCACTTTAACCCACTTCCGTTTGTCTGTCTGTTTGTTTGTTTGTTTGTTTGTTTGTCACCAAGGTCACGCAAACACTGCTCAACCAGTTCTAACATGACTTAGGGAAAAGGTAGAATACTGCCCGATGAAGAACTCATTAGGCTTTTGATGCGGATCTGTAATGCGATCCAGATTAAAGGACGGATCCAGGATCCGTTTCACTTTTCGATATGTCTGTGTAATCCCGCATGCCATGTTGCGTTTTGCTTTTCATTCATTTGTTTTCTTTTTTTTTTTTTTTTCCTTCTCGAAACAAAACCAGGCAAGAGGTTAAGGTCCACGGCTCTTCTGACCAATCGACAGGAAGTTAACAGAATTCGAAGGATCGTGTTGCCCGAAACATATGCTAATATTCATCAGAAATAAAAGAGATAGTAATGAAAACCAAAGACGATATGTAAGTAATCTAGTTTCTAGTTCAGTTTCTTTCCGTGTCAAATTCACATCATCTTCGAGGAAAACACGAAAAGTGTTGTCCTTCAAAAAGAGGGGTCAATAAAGAAATGGTTGGGAATTATGGTCAGCCATTATTTAGGGTCCCGTGTACCTTCTTTTTCTGCGTACGCCGGTTGATGTTTCTGCGGACACTCCCTGTATAGACAGGCAAGTATTAAACCCACGTGCCCTAGAAAGGAAGTGGAGTTTTGTGTGTATGACCGTTTTTTTTTTTTTTATCCCGCCAACAACGCAGCCATACTCCAACTTCGGGGAAGGTGCATGCTATGTGTAACGTGTCATCCATACCAACGGCCAAACTGGCCTTCTCTCCGAGAAGTTGTTGACGTGTGTGCAAGATGTTTTGCGTGCGTTCACACATGGAAACTCGGTTTTAGTCTAATTCAAAGGACTGTATGGGAAATGGAGTCAGAACCTATGTTAACTCCGAGGGGAAAATCCTCCTGTACTGAAACGGCACGGCGGAGATTCGAACCCGCAACCCCAGGATTACGAGTCCGGCGCCCTGCCACTGAGCTATTCCGGCCCCGGTTCCCATGTACCCAAAATAGTAACATTCTATGACTGGTAGGGAGAACGGTCGGCATTTTTACTCTCGGATGTTGCTGTAGCGTGGATAAGTTGGAGCGGCAGAGTAATACATATATTGGGATGGTCCAGTGATGGGGGGGGGGGGGGGGGGGGGTGGGGGTGTGTTTGCAGTGGCTGAGTCTTGATCAACTGCATGGAGAAACCAAGGTCTTTGGAAAATTCTGTCCGACATTCTCTGGTCCAGCTGAAACGACTAAGTTCCAATTGGCAGTTTTACATACTGTACTGACGTGATGTTTCATGCCATAATACGTCTTTTTTCTCCCCCCCCCCCCCCCCCCCCCCCCCCCCCCCCCCTTTCTCTCTCTCTCTCTCTCTCTCTCTCTCTCTCATCATAGAATTTTCTTGCACAGCTGTGTCTGGTGACAGCGAGTGTTTGTTTTGCTATGTTAAAGCAGGACAACAGAAACATGCTGACAGAAGAACGTGCGAAACTTTCCAGTCTTCAAAGTGGGAAACGTGTTGTCAGTAAACAACATCGCCGAGATCCAAGCACGTGCAGCACGGGAGATGGACACGCTGCCCGGCCTGGTCCAGTTCTACCTGGGCTGACAGCCTGTGTTGACGAGACTCACATGACGGACGGGTTCCTATGGGACATAGACCAGACTAGTGAGGAGAATGAACATTGTTTGCCATGGTTTCCATGTCGGACTTACCGCGCGGCATTCTTTCTTTCTTTCTTTCTTTCTTTATTCCATTTTTTGTGTGCTGTTGTTCATCGCGCCATATTGCTAAGGAAACTGTACCGCTTTATAGCAATAAATCATTTCGTTCGTTCGTTCGTTCGTTGTCTCTGTCTGTGCAGAGTTGCAAAAAAGAGGAGGGAAAACCCAGAGGAGAGACGCGGATGGAAAGGGTGGGTCTTTCGAGCCATCTTTCTCTGAACTTTCATGGCAGACCTACGATTTAAAGAAAGGTTTTAAAACTTGCTCCGGTCGTTAAACCACCTCCCTACACACACACACACACACACACACACACACACACACACACACATATATATATATATATATATATATATATATATATATATATATATATGATGCGCATTTTCACTGCAATGCCTCGGGTTGAATCTTTTCTCTCTCTGCCCCCCCCCCCCCCCCCCCCTTTCCATGCACCCCTTTTTGTCTTAGGTTTCGTGGCAGAGTTTCAGTCAAGTTCAATTTCTGAGTTCAGCTGTCTTTCCTTTAGGCTCTTGTGGCGAGAGTTCATCGATTGTGCTCTAAACCATTGATTCGCCATCTTTTAAACTTTGGAGGATCTGGATTCAGCTTGAACTCTTGCGATCTTGGTGTCAATCTGTCTGTGGACCGGATGTGTCTGCGACAGATTTCTGATTTCTTTTCTACCTCATTTGCCCTGTTTGTGGCCTGACTTCCACGCCGCTCCTCCAGATTGTTTCACCAATGAGGATTCCATCTTCTGTTCATGGACACTTCAGTGAGCGTGAAACGCTGAATGCAGAGAGGTGATAAGAGCTGACTCTTTTTCTCTTTTCTCTCTCTGCTTACGCAGGCAGATACTACTGCGGACACTTCCTGTATAGACAGGCAAGATCGATCCCATCTACCCAACAAAGGGAGTGGAGTTTTGTGTGTATGACCGTTTTTTTTTTTTTTTAATCCGCCGCTAAGGCAACCATACTCCAACTTCGGGGAAGGTGTATGCTATGTGTCATCCATGCCAAAGGCCAAACTGGCCTTCTCTTCCGAAAGTTGGTGATGGGATTTGACGTGTGTGCAAGATGTTATGCGTGCGTACACGCACGGAACTTCGGTTTATAGTCTCATTCGAAGGACTGTATAGGAAATGGAGTCAGAACCAATGTTAACTCCGAGGGGAAAATCCCACTGTACCGAAACGGCTGGGCGGAGATTCGAACCCACAACCCAGGATCACAAAGATTACGGGTTATGGCGCTCTACCACTGAGCTATTCCAGCCCCAAGAGCTGACTCCAGCCTGCCCTTGAACAGATCAAGAACGGGAAAAGTACAACACTATAACACGTTCGAAGTCTTTACCAGCGGCAAAAGATTTACAAATCAACATTCATATAGATATCGACAAACGGTCCATAGATGTATCCTTCTCAAACATTTTCACTTTCAGTCTCTTTGCATCACATTTATTAAATCTCACAAACCCCGATTATTTACAGACCGAAAGTCGAAAGTTCAAGAAACCTGGTGTGGCGTAGCCAGTCACCGATCATACAGTATTCTGAGATGTTCAAGAATCATGACGTATTCTCGTACTCCAAAGAGACCTCCGGAATCATTACGCAAATTGTGCATGCGTCATTTGGTAAACAGACGTCATGTGAAACTGTACACATATGAAGCGAAACCCGAGACACGTTGATCTGAATCAACCATTAATAATGATAATAATAAATGAAATCGAAGTGTTTGTAACATATACACAGCCACACCCATGGTCGTTATTTTTCAGTTCCAGCTCTAGCAATCCCCAAGAAGCTATCAAATCAGATCACCAGGTGGCAACCCATCAGAGGAGACACTGCCATACATTTTTTTTTTACTTCAATGATATTCCGTTTTTTTTTTCATGCTTGTTTTGAGGACGAAACGCAGACTCAAGATTTCTTGGGTATTATTGTTAGGTGGCAAATGTATTTTGCAATGCATGTCCTTGGAGAGCACTTGCCAATTTGTTGAAGGGTGAAGCTGTGGCTTAGTGGTCAAAGTCGACCTTGAAGGCACAGAGTACTGCACTGACAGGGTTCGAGTCCTGAACAGCAGGACGGTTTTCTTCTGTCCTATCACTTTTTTCAACGGCAGTGTGTATGTTGTATTACTTTTATCGTCCTCATCAAAACCAAATAACAAGATTTGTGTGGTGCGTATCTTCATGGTATCACGCTCTTTAAAATCATATTATAATAACGCAAACGAAAGCACCTTTTTAAGCATTACACGAAACAAAATACCAGTCTATAGTCCCACTCACTACCATGAATTAAACCGCTTTATCAAATTATTACCGAACCGATCAAAAGTCAGTTAAAACAAGATATAGAAGGACATTCACAAAAACGAATAAATTTATGCATGAAATACTATATTATTTTTTTGCCTAGAAATTGACTACATGATCAACTGACAGATATTTCTAATGGAACATGAACAAACGAAGATCCAAGAATTAAAAACCAACTAAAAACACATCTACTGTGCACCTTCTGTCCCTTTTTCCCCTTTCTCCCTCCTCTTTCTCAAAATCCTCCCTACCACCACCTATCCGAATTCAGGAGAATCACCAATAACTGTATAAAAATTACAAGAAGACAAATGTGACCTTCCACCTCAAAATGAGTGGCTTGTCATAGTTAAGCATTTCTAAGATGTACATTTTCTACAAGTATTTTTTCTTCTGCTCTTTTCAATGGTGAAAAACCATGTTTTAAATCGGGCTTTTTAGTTTTTAAGATACAGTGTTTTGAAGATAGTAACCCTCTGAGAAGCGCTTTCGAGAAAATGAACAAAAACAGATGCACACATTCAGCATTACATTAACATATTAGGTGTTTTAAAATGTCATTTTAATACAGAAAGCAGTCAAATAGAAACAATTCACTCAGTGTATTTTGTGCAGGAAAACTGATAGTATCAGCTAGGGTCCAAATCTCAAAATCCACTCCTGACACCCCTACTGCCTATTTTGGCTGCTAACGGAAAACTCGGAGAGATGACAAGCGACTCATTCCGTGGTGGAAGGTCACAGAAATCCATGCGTCCCCCTGATGCAACATTTCAAAAACAATAATAACACATGGCACACATCCATCAAAAACAGTTTATGCTGACCAGTGTTGTTTGTTGTTATTTTTCGGGAGGGGTGGGGTGGAAGGGAAGGAACAGGTTCGAAGTGGAATTGGAGGGGTGGGGGAGGGGGGGGGGGGTGGGGGGAGGATGACGAAGGGACGTAGGTGGTAGTATTTTGGAGAAGGAATTAAAGGTGCAGTGAGGCCATACAAGCAGTATCCCACTGTGCAAAATCGGCCATGTTGTTGCTGTTGTTGTTTTTCGGGAGGGGTGGGGTGGAAGGGGATGGGATAGGTTCGAAGTGGAAGTGGGGGGAGAGGGGGGGGGGGGGGGGTGATGAAGGGAAGCAGGTGGTAGTATTTTTGGAGAAGGAATAAAAAGTGCATTGAGGCCCTAAAAGCAGCACCCCATTGTGCAAAATCGGCCATGACAGCGTAATTGTTGACCAGGGCTGTAAACATTCAGCAGAGCAGTCCGCGTATAAGAATGATGCGAAAAAAAAATCACACACACACACACACACACACACACACACACACACACACACACACACACACACACACACACACACACACACATACATATACACACACGCGCGCGCGCGCGCGCGAGCGCGCACCACACACACGCACACACATGCACACACACACACACACACACACACACACACACACACGCGCGCGCGCACGCATGCACACACACAAACGCACACACGCACGCACGCACGCAAGCCCGCCCGCGCCGCATGCAAACGTACACACTCAAATACCGAAACAGTTTTACGTCAATTATAAGTTTTATGTCACATTCACTCAGGTTGAAAAAAGCTTTAAGTTTGTTTGTTTGTTTGTGTGGTCTGAAGGAGTCTTTTACAGGAGAGTGAAGCAATACATCAGAGAACAGCAAAAATGCTCCAGAAAAACAAGTCCTAGTTTGTAATTAAAAAAAAAAAAAATCCATCAGCCTTTTAAATCATGATCTTTGAACATACGGCACGTATAGCATTTGCATTCTCATGCAGTGTTTATATCATTCACAAAGAAGAGACAAAAAGTATTGTTGACATGGTCGATGTTCAGGACGAAAAGCAGAGGAAAACAGTGCGGTGAACAGTCCACTGCTGCAGGTCAGGACACTCTGCAGACCAGGGCAAGACTTGCAGGCCAGAAACCTGCAGTGTTGGTCTGGAAATTTGAGCAGCACTCTCAGAGACGCATCCATTAAGTGGATGAAACTCGACTATGTGGTCCCGGTCTTCCCAACTGATCACGTAGCAAACTCAAGTCTGGGTAAGACCCGTTCGAGGCAAAAAAAAAAAAAAAGAAATCCCACAATTGATAAAAGGCTCTGACGGGAATCGAACCCACGACCTCCCAGCCGGAAGTCCGCGGCGTTAACCACTTCGCCTTGGCGGCTGGTAAGAACATGAATTCTTTATTCATTAGATATTTTGCACCCAGTGTTGAATACCTACGTGTTATCAGAGAATTTTGCACTTCTATGTTCTGTTTCACCAATACGAATTCCGTTTGTTGTTTTATCTTCCTTTATCATGATCGCTATATTTCAACACCGAGAATGAATAAAAATGGCGAAACTGAGTCCCCTTGTCCGCATTCTCTTTCTATTTTGCACCACTGATTGATGTAACCATTCACAATTAACACTGATTTTAGTGCATGGATTTGTTATTTGTGGGTGCTGTCATTGATCTTGTTTTTATTCTGGCAGAATGCACCAGTCTCTCTTACATTAGAGCTCACCACGAAGATGCCTAAGATTCCCGGGTGCTAAACCCTCGTTAGAACGAGTTATTAGGATCATACAAACGTCATCCCAGGATGTCGACCGAAACAACTGGCCACAAGGCTAGGAGAATCAGTCAGTCCTAGGACTGGGGAATCATTTAGTTCTGCTACAACGAACTATTGATGGCATGGGAAGGAGTTCAGTAACAACCTTCTCCTCCCGGAGAAAAGAGACGAAATAACCCTGGTAATCACAGAACGGTTGGCCTCACTGGGCTTTGAAATCTGTTATTAACAGTGTTGAATATAGACAATTGTCGTAGGCCCCCACAACATAGCTTTGTATTATAGAAATCGTGTGCTATAAGCCTGTTTACCTGCTTAGAAGTTTCAGATGATGCCAAAGACGTGGATGTCATGTGCATGTAAACGACCTGACCAGGCCAAAGCATTTCATTCAGTTCTGCACTTCACACTGCTCATCAAGACAGGGGAATGTCAGTAGGGTGGCCTGCAGCCAGCTCTGGATTTGCTGTAGCAATACGGAAACTAACAGCTACAGAAACTGTTGTTCCACGAGGCAGTATAATTTCATTTCAATATCTGTCACCTCCAAGGTGTGACAAAAAACCCCAAAACCAACCAACCAACAAAAACAAAAAAAAAACCCCAACCCTACCAAAAACTCTTGTCCCACCCATATCTGTATTCGGTCACTCGGTCTTAATCTTAGCATTCGTAGATGACTTGCCAGTGGTCGTGCACTGCTCGCCAATTTACATTGATGGCACTGAATTATAAAGACAGATACCGATAAAACATGCTGATGACACTAAGGTATACGTATATAGAGAGATTTAAGTCCATATTGTGTCAGTCTCACACAAAAAAATAACACACAATATATATATATATAAATCGGTCACTATAGCACTTTCTCCCCTTTTGGTGGTGAAAATTTGTATGTAAGAGAAAAGAAGATAAATACTGCTCTCCTCGGCGGGGAAATGAACTCGGATCGCCCGCGTGGCAGGCGGGGAATACTAACCACTATACTACCGAAGAGCTTACAAACTCTTGTTACACTTAAGCTTATAAACCGTTATTGCTTAAACTGTACATCACAAAAATTACCATTTACAGCCGTTAGTGATGGCTATTCTGGTAAAATAAAACATCGGGCATCATTCGTGACCCATAATGAACATATCTACAAATTTTCAAAAAGATCGGTCCTGCAGTTTTGTCTGGAGCGAGTGGAACATATTTTGACCACGGACGGACAGACAGACAGACAGACAGCATTTCTTCGTTCCTATTGTAAAGTATTCCCTGTTCTATAAGAACTGGGACTACAAAAATGATTCATCGCACACATGTGTAAAAGAGCAATAAAATGAACATTGTTGAAATCAAACTTCCTGGCCGCTGAAGATCAGGAACCCTTGAGATATTAACCTTAAAAAAAAACGGACTCTACTTCAACAAAGCAGAATCTGTTCATATTGTTATACTTGAATTAGAGACGCATCGACGAGAAACCACCATAGATCTAATTATTGATTACATGTGTGTGTGTGTGTGTGTGTGTGTGTGTGTGTGTGTGTGTGTGTGTGTGTGTGTGTGTGTGTGTGTGTGTTTTATTACACCCAAACCAGCCATTTTTCATACTCTGGTAGAATTTATGGTAAAAATTATTCACAACTTCGAAAAGTTTTGAGGAATTAAAAAAAACTGTCTATTTTTCACACTCTGGTGGAATTTATGGTAAAAGTTATTAACAACTTTGAAAAGTCTGAGGAATAAAAAAACAGTTTTAGAACAAAATGGAAAATCAGCCAATAAATGGTTTATTTATCTTATCTCTCCCTCCCCTCCTCTTTAATACAATGACCCGAGTGTGTGCTTTACATATTGTACATATCTTTATGCACCTAGGCACATGTGTCGGCCTACGCACGAGTGTCTGTAAGTACATGACAGAAGAGATGTGCATACTTTCTGCCAGTGTATAGATTGTGGCGTATGTCTTCCCATTCCTGGGGAACATAGGGGGCAGCACCATCCCTCCAGCGAACTGGGTTCTGGACTAACCCCGTCAGCTGGGGCCCACGGCATTCCGGATGACTTCACCTGAGAATCCACGCACCTGCGCCATGTCTACATACTTTCTTTTATTGTTATTATTATTATTATTATTATTATTATTATATTGGGTATTTATATAGCGCCTATCCTCGGTCACAGACCAAGCTCTAAGCGCTTTACAATAAACACACTACCTCACTCACTCAACGGGCTGCCTACCCAGGTAGAGCCGCTCAAAGAGCAGCCTACTGGCGCTCATTCAGTCGTTTCCCCATACCATTCAAATATCAGTCACTCATTTTCATTTATCTCATTTATTCCTCCAGTTTCTCACATAGGATGCATGCGATGTTTATACGTGTCCTCCATTTCCACCGGTGCACGATGGCACACGATAACAGTAAGTGACAATGTTTGTGGCTTGGTAACAAATACCAGGCGGCTGTCTTCAATCTCTACATCAATTTTGCCAGGGCAGCTGGGAACCCCCCTGCTGTTTTCGATTTTCAACTGCCGTAGGTTCTTCAACGTGTGCAGGGGGCCAGGAAGGCACACGGGTCTGACTCGCTTATAGTCCCCATTCGATGGACTTGACGTTCAGTTCGATTTGTCATTCAAAAACTGGGAAAGATAGGGCGAGAAAAGGCAGGGCTCGAACCCACGCAATCTTCCACCTTCCCCTGTGTGTACCAATCGAGCACCTGTGTTGCAATGTGGGTAGGAGGCTTTTACAGTATGTCATCAACCCAGCTCCATGACCTTTTGTGTATCCCCATTATGTCGAGAGGATCTGGTTTCCCTCCCACAAATTTGTGTTGGAAATGACCGCTGGACGTTTGATGTCCAGGGTGAACATGAGGCACCTGTCAAATGTTACTTGTTGTTGACTATCCCAGACTTGTGGGTGTTGAACTTTGTTGTTCTCCATGTCTCTCAACAATATAGAACAAGAGACAGCCATCCAAAGTGGCGAAGTGGTTTACGTCGTGGACACTCGGCTGAGAGGTCGTGTGTTCGATTCCCATCGCGAAATTCGTTTGCCCCGATCATCCCCTATGCAGAGTTCAGTTTGCTATGGGCTCAGCTGGGAAGACTGGAACTACATGGTCGAATTTCTCCACTTAATGGATGCGTCTTCAATTTTGTTCAAATTTCCTGATCAACACTGCTGAAATCTGTATCTCTCGGGCCCGGTTGACGCCGGGATGTATTACGAAAGTAAGCGTATAATAGAGCCCTGTCTCGAAGGTTGAGATCTGAATGGAAATCCGTTTCCAAATTTTCATCAGCGCCATCAACATCGATCAGCTTGTACTTCTCCACGTCAGTGGCCTTGGTTTGGTTCTCTCGGGATCACCGATGTTGGCCAATTCATAAGGACTGCCGTTGGGGACGGACATGGTGGCGCCTCAGGAGAGAGGGTTCTACTCTCGCTGGCTCCATGGCTAAGCAGTTATTGTCGTCAACAGGGAGGGGGGGTGGGGGGGGGGGGGGGTGGGGTGGCAGGTGGTGTCCTGTGTACGTTGGATCAGACCAGGCACCACCGAGCATCACCCGCAGTAATTCATTCACGCGGGCAGTGCTGTGTTTTCATCTCGTGGGTTGTATCATGACGACTTGGCCTATTCTACGCTGTGGACCGACTGTGGCGGGACGAACCACACTGTGGCTGTAGAAGGTGTGTGTGTGGGGGGGGGGGGGGGGGGGGGGGAGATGAGCAGAAATGCGTGTGATGTCACTGAGGTGGCACAGAAGATGAGACGCGCGTGCTGCTCTGTCCTCTTTGTCTCTCTGTCTACTCTCTCTCTCTCTCTCTCTCTCTCTCTCTCTCTCTCTCTCTCTCACACACACACACACACACACACACACACACACACACACACACACACACACACACACACACACACACAAGCACGCACGCACGCACGCACGCCACTCACGCACCCACACACACACATACACACACACACAACACACACACACACAATTCGAGAAGTTTAACTCGTGTTCCCTTTTGGTTTGCTGGGGATACAATTTGAAAAACAAAACAAAACAAGAAAACTTCCTTCTCCAAAACAATAAAGTAGCCCCTAGTTCGTTAAAAAAAAATGTGTGTGTGTGTGTTGTGTGTGGTGTGTGTGTGTGTGTGTGTTGTGTGTGTGTGTGTGTGTGTGTGTGTGTGTTGTATACATCTATGTAAAAATGAGAGTGTGCAATGTGAAACAAGAGATATTGATACTGACGAAGCCTAAATAAAAGGCGAAAGCTTTTTTAAAAAAGCACTGAAGAGTGTGTGGTTGGTGTGCCTGCTTTTATAATTTTTTTACTGTGTTGACTGGCCAGTTTCTGGATCAGCAGTGCACCCACAACATCATGTTGAGCGGTTCCATATGTCCAGCGTGTTCCAGGGTTTTAACCTTTATTTATATATATATATATCGTACGGATTCGTCATTGATACAGTTGATGTACAATCACAACGTAAGCAAGCGGACGATTAAAAAAAAATGCAAAGGACCATGGACTTGACAAAATGACACGTTCAGTAGAATGCACGGAAGGAAAGGGGGTGGGGCGGCGGGGGGAGGGGGGGATGAGAGTTCACTTCATAAATAGACAAATACCTTGGTGGTCATCAAGATTGAACTTTCACCATACCCACACAAACGTGCGCGCGGTAAGCGCGAGCACACACACATACACGGGTAAACACACACACACACACACACACAACACACCAACACACACACACACACCACACACACACAACACACAGAGTAAGAGAGAGAGAGAGAGAGAGAGAGAGGAGAGAGAGAGAGACGAGAGAGAGAGAGTTCAAACTATCATTCCTGTTACCTTTTGTAGAGTATGGAGAAAAAACAACATTTTGACAGGAATTGTTTCAAGTCACGGACACTCTGCAGGAGATATGTCCCCAAATGAAAACAAAAACCATACAAACAACACAAATGGACAAAATGGACACATTTAGACAATTTTTCCGGATTTGATGTACTTTGCAAATTTTCGCAGAACACACTTGTTTGCTTTTAAAAGCTTGTGAAAGATCGATTTCAAAATGAAATTTGAAGGAGGAGGAGGAAGGGGGGGGGGGGGGGGGGGTTAAGGGTTAAGGGGTTGGAGGTGTATGTAAACCGTTTTAACTCGATTGTCAAGATCTTTTTGACCCCATTTCAGAAATAAAAGGGAAAATCATCATCTAGTGCATTCAGTCACAGGACTTGTAGAGTTCTGTTTTCTCTTGACATTCCCATATGCCTGCCTAATTCGGCATCAAAGTTTATGAACAACTGCATTGAATCTCATTCTTAACACAGCACGTATATATCTGGTAACTGTAATGATACTTTATTTCAATTTGAAAAAAAAAAAAGTATCAAGATGTTTTTGAAAGTAAATATTTCTTGCTATGTTCAGTTGACCAACGCCATTACAAGCTGAAATCACGAGAGAGAGAGCGGGAGACGAGGGAGACATGGGGGGGTTGGGGGGGGGGGGGGGGCCGTAGTCGAATGGAAACGCTGACCAACGATCCAACGGGGCGACATGGCAGGAGCGTCTCCAAAGCCATAGTAGATTAAAACTCAAGAAACCCCCCCAACGACCCGATACCCAACGTCGACATGGAGGAGGTCTCCAGAGACATTTAGAGGAGAGAGAGAGAGAAAGATGAAAGAGCGAGAGAGATGAGAGAGAGAGAGAGAGAGAGAGACGAGAGGAGAGAGAGAGCAGGTTGAGAGAGTTTGAAGATGAAAACTAAAACAAAACAAGACTAATAAACCCTGTCATGTATTCTTAAAAGCCTTTCCCGCCATTTCATTCCACCAAGCATTGAAACCAGCCAAACGGAGAATTTTTAAAAAAAATCTGTTACCGTCCATTCTCTAAGAGCTACGAGGCCTCCAGAAAATCATTCATACCAATAAACAAATTAACCCTGCACAAAGAAAAACAAAAAAATATATGGTACAATCATGTATTACATTTTACACACACACACCACACACGCACACCCAACACACCACACAAACACAACACACACACACACACACACAGAGAGAAGAGAAAGCGAAGAGATGAGAGAGAGAGAACGAGAGGAAGAGAGAAGCCCTTCTTCTCTTTTCCTAAGGAGGCAAGACGATTTCCACGAAACGTATTATATTATCCCATCTACTATCTAAAAGTATACATACATGTAAATATCGTATCTATCGAATCTACATCTATCTATCTATCTACTTCTATCTGTCGTGTGTGTGTGTGGTGACTGTGTGTGTGAATGGTGTGTGGTGTGGTGAACCGACGTGTGAAGTGCTGTGTGAATGTGGGTGAAGGTAGACTATAATAGGGCAGGCCTACGGAATTATGGAACATATCGTGTTTTTTGTCTCTCTTTTTTTTTTCTTTTTTAGTTTTTTTTGTTTTTGTCAGTCAGGGGACGCTTAGGGAGATGCGAACTTGACAGGGTTACTTCCTTATGTACATTTTTTGGTCAGGCTATGTAACATACAAAACGTCAACGGTACTACTTAGTTAGAATATTCTACTAGCTAGTCTATGGAAAGCAGTCCATGGTCAAAATTGAGTGGACACTGGCCATGTTCAGTGGGGACACACGTCATACATGCCGGACTGATTGGGCGGTACGTTGCCATGGAGCCAGGTCCAAAACGTCGTGCTTTGGGTCACATTACCTGTTCTGTTAGGTCTGTCTGTCTGTCGTTTTCTTTATACTAGATTTGGCGACAACTGTGTTCAGTAGATGTGTGTCGTGTGGTGCTGTGTGTGTGGGTGTGTGTGTGTGGTTGTTGTGGGTGGTGGGGTGTTCTTTTGGGTGTGTGTCCTGTGTGTGGTGTGTGTGTGGTGTGTGTGGTTGGTGTGGGTGTTGTTAATTTGCGTCATTTTCTCGTAAGAGCGGACAAACAAACAGGACAAACAGACGCAGGGTAAAACTAACTCGCTGGCGAGGAGCAAAAATACATTGTAAATAGTCTGTAGCGGGGAGGAAGGGAAGGGGGCAGGGAGGGGGGGGGGGGGGGGGGGGGGCGGGAAGGGGGTTTAAATAAAGTCAAAATTAGTTGTACACTAAACATGGTAACGATGTACTGATACAACGTAACACGATAAACGCTTTCACAACAGATAAAAGACAAAATGATAAAAAATGATACAATGATGATATAACATGATACTAAAGGAATAATAAAATAGATAATAAATGACTAATAAAAAAAAACGATAACAAATAATCCGGTACAAATAACGTTACGAAAAAATATCCGTGGAATCCGACTGTGCGCTGGGCCGTGTTGACTAGAACCAGGTGCGCCTCGTCAGACGGAACGAATAGCGTGGCTAAAATAGATTTTACTAGAAAGTGTGACAGTAGGAGGGTGTTGCAAAAAACCAAAACGACACCCACGATAGGAAACTGTGACGGCTCGAAAATCAAATTAATATAACAGCAATTCGGCCCGGTGACTACGGGTGTTTTCCCCCTTCTACTTGTTCATGGAGCTCCCTTTTCCTTTTTTTTTGTCCTCTCTCTTTTTTCTCTTTTTTTTTTTTTTTTTCCTTTCCTCTCCCCCGGTGGGCTGTGGAGGGGTAGCGAATTTTTGTTTATTTTTGTTGCAATTTCTTTTTGCTATCTGTGTCGGGTTCGTTTTGCTTGTGTGGGGGGGGGGTGTTCGCAGGCTTCTGGATTTTCCTTCGTTACACATGTGTGGGTACGTTTCCAACCAATTCGTGGTGTGTGTTTGGTGTGGTTCGCGAGAGCGCGCATTCTGATGTTTGGCGTCTCGTTTTTTTTGCTGTGTTACTAGTCTCCTTGGAATAGTGGGTGGTTTGTTTGTGTTTTTATTCACCGTTCTGTATTTTTAAACTAGCGTTGTGTTGGATTGGGTTGTTTGCACCCCTTCCATTCTTGAAAAGGCTACCGCGGTGATGGTGTTACAATTTTTTGAGTTCGATTGTTGCTGGGTTTGGGTATTGCAGAGTTAGGAACTTACATCATGCTGACTGCAATGGGGATGAGATAAGATCCCCTTTTTAGCTGTAGCTTGACATCGCAAGTTTCTAACGAAAGCCAAGAGCTCTCGTTTTCTTGCGGAGGGAGGGAGAGGGTGCACAATTTTGTGCCACCGACCAAGAAAGAGCGAAAGTTCGACAAACACGAAACTGGGGCATACGACAGATCGAAACACCAAGTGCCGTCATTCAATGCACAAAATGTCACACACTGGGCA
>JADBJO010015938.1:0-5000 GCA_016801955.1 Conus betulinus | reverse complement strand
TTTTTTTTCATATCTGTTCATTGTTCTGAAAGAATACAGAAGTCACTCCTCTTCCACTGATATTTGACATACTGTTTCTTTTGATGGGTTTTCTCAGGAAAGCATCGCCCAACAACTTGCTGTTTATGTAGAATCCCTCCCTCCCCCCCCCCCAACCCCCCCCCCCCCCCCCCCCCCCTGCACATGTTGTTGGGTCAAGTTTTTCACTTTGGGTGAGCTGCCCTTTGCACGTGTGAGAGTTTCTCTGCAGTTGGCAGCCAAGTTGAACAACGAACAGGACATTAGCATAGCGATCAGGCGCACATTGTGCCTCAGCTTGTGGAGGAAACAGGACATGGGTGGCATGGCGATGCAGGCGCACATTGTGCCCCAGCTTGTGGAGGATAACAGGACATGGGTGGCATAGCGATGCAGGCGCACATTGTGCCCCAGCTTGTGGAGGATAACAGGACATGGGTGGCACAGCGATGCAGGCGTTGTGCCCCAGCTTGGGAGGATAACAGGACATGGGTGGCATGATGCAGGCGCACATTGTGCCCCAGCTTGTGGAGGATAACAGGACATGGGTGGCATAGCGATGCAGGCGCACATTGTGCCCCAGCTTGTGGAGGGACATATACAGGAGGCGCACATTGGTTGGGAGGATAACAGGACATGGGTGCAGGCAGGCGCACATTGTGCCCCAGCTTGTGGAGGATAACAGGACATGGGTGGCATGGCGATGCAGGCGCACATTGTGCCCCAGCTTGTGGAGGATAACAGGACATGGGTGGCATGGCGATGCAGGCGCACATTGTGCCCCAGCTTGTGGAGGATAACAGGACATGGGGTGGCATGGCGATGCAGGCGCACATTGTGCCCCAGCTTGTGGAGGATAACAGGACATGGGTGGCATGGCGATGCAGGCGCACATTGTGCCCCAGCTTGTGGAGGATAGAAAACAAGCACAGCGCCTATACAACGTTTTTTTCTTTTTCTTTCTTTTTCTTTTTTTTTTTTTCTTTTTTTTTTTTTCTTTTTTTTCCTCCTTTTTTTCTTTTTTTTTTTTTCTTTTTTTTTTTTTTTTTTCTTTTTTCTTTTTTTTTTCAACCAGCGTAGTTTTCAAATTGGCGGTGACTGCGAGCGGACACTGAAAAAAGAGCTAAAACAGAATGACTTAGCCGAGTAAAGCAGGAACAAACAAATCACAAAACAAACACAATGTGTTGTGTCTGCACATCTGTTTATTCAGTTGTTTCGCTTTTTGTTTCTTCTGTTATAAACGTTTTCATTTTCGAAATGCAACACCACATGTCTCTCTCTCTCTCTCTCGCTCTCTCTCTCTCCTCTCTCTCTCTCTCTCTCTCTTCTCTCTCTCTCTCTCTTCTCTCTCTCTCTCTTTGTTTCTTCTTTTAAAATTCCAGCCACAGCCGCAACTCGAGTTGGTGACAGCGACACCCAGATGGAGATGACTGCTGGTAAGAATTCTATAGCTGACTGGTAAAATAGTTTCTTCATCACAATCGCCAAAAAGTCAGTCGAGAATCACTTTCCTTCTTAAGAGGCCATAAAAAAATTTTTCCCCGATCAAGTTACAGCATATTTCATTGAGGATCAGCTTGATTCTGACAACCAGATGGAGATGACTGCTGGTAAAGAATTCTGTAGCTGACTGTAAAAGTAGTTTCTCTTCTTCATCAATCGCCAAAAAGTCGAGAATCACTTTCCTTCTTAAGAGGCCATAAAAAAATTTTTTCCCCGATCAAGTTCAGCATATTTCATTGAGGATCAGCTTGATTCTGACACCCGCCGTAATTCATCTTCATACAGTATTATGACTGACAAACTAATCATATGGACATCTACTGATTTTATCGTATGAAAAAAAAGCATTTTAGCCGGAGAAATGCGGGCATTAGCATGGTATATGGTGTACAGCGAACGCTGCACTCTGATGGGCGTGTGCCACTCTCGAGTAGTTGTTAAAGGGAGAGAAATGTGCCAGGTCATCATATAACAGCAGCACTTATTGCCCTTTGCGCAATGGCAGTGACCAGAATCTCGGCAAACCAGAAACGAAAGAAGCAAACAACCAAATAAGCAGACAACAGCAACTACACACACACACACCACACACACACACACACACACACACTCACACACGCACGCACGCACGCACGCACAGCACCACACACACACACACGCACACACAATAGTGCAACAAAAATTACACAAAACAAAACAGAAATGCCCAATCATGAACCTCATAGTCTGTGGGGTGCCGTTTGTCTATTAAAAAAAAAAAAAAAAAAAGTCATTGCGTTTTCTACGAAATAATTTTGTTGACAAGTTGAAGACAACAGATATACAATATTCACATAATTGTGTAAAAGTTTGTGATACACTGCATTCGGATATGATAATTAAGAGTTTAAGTCAAATTAAATCCAGATCAATTACGTCTTTGATGTTTAAAATTCGTCTAAATGCTCTCAAAACAAAATTTTGTAAAGATATTATTTGTGTTTGTGGGAGTCAAATTTCTACGAATCATCTGCTTCTGCACTGTCCTGCCATCAAAGCTCAAAGCTCAAAAATGGAGGCACTGCGCTCAAACATCGAAATCCGATAACATTACAGAAAATAGTTAATGACCTTGATCTTCTTAAGCTGTTTTCAGAAACTTTGCATTCTAGTTCTGTTGGTATTTTTCTTTGATCGTTGTTGATAATGTTGAGATTATTTGTGTTTGTAGAATCTAAAATTTAAGAATGGCATTGATGTTACATTTACTCAAAAACACTCAACACTTTAAAGAATCTCTCACTTGCCTTGAATGTTAGTTGTCTTGCATGAACGGGGACCAAATAGGTCCAAGCGCGTCGTGTATGTATTGTAGTTTGTTTGTTCTTTTGTTCAACGACACAGTAATTCTGTTTTTCCTCAGAACGGAATTTCGTTAAAATCCTTCTTCTGTAAAATCTAAAATCAGGTGAAAAAATGTTGATCTCTTTTTTTCAGAAATTCAAAACTCGTGTGTCAAGTAAGACATATCAAACAAGATTTCCATGGAGTCTGCTGTCAAGAGTTTGTCTGACATCATGCAAGTCCCAACGCTCCGTAAAAACATGTTTTAGAGTGGTTGGTACGTCACATAAAGTGCACCACGCAGCTTCTTCACCTTTCAAAAGATTCGTGTGGTTGTAAAAGGAGTGTCTGAGAGCAAACGACACAACACTTTCTTCTTTATGTCCGTCAGTGGCACACGGTAAAAACTCTTTAGGATCTGGACAGATTTGGGAGATCTACATGTAACCCACGTAGGTATATAATGCATTTTATTAGCATTGAAGAAAAAACCATCATGTGTTAATGATTACATCATATACAATAACAAATCGTAATACATCAAGCATGCACTATACTCTCTCTCTCTCCTCTCTCTCTCGGTCCCCTCCTCTCTCTCTCTCTCTCTCTCTCTTCGTTAAACATATTCACTTTTATTATGGACTGTGCTCAAAATGTCTATACCTAATGCACCATCCACTTAATGTTCAAGCAAACTCTTATCATCTTTTACAACTGTAAATGAATAAACAAACAAATTTACAACACTAACAACAAAAAACAAACAACAACAACAACAAACAATAATGATGATAACAAAAAAATCAACGACAACATCAACGATAATCATCATCATCATCATCATCATCATCATCATCGTCGTCACATATCACATATCGTAGACATATTATGTACATTTCTTGCAACTGATAGAACTTTAAGTTTTGATGTGTTAACATGGAAGAAGGATGGAAGAGACAGAAGAGGAAGGGTGGGTGGGTGGAGGTAATACTCACAACCTAACACAGATTTTCTTCAATATAAACAAAACTGGCCATACGTCATGACAATAAATATTGATAATAACGAACAATAATGCATATCGCAGAGAATTCCTTTCCGGTGTAATTATTGGGAGAAACCCATTTCACCACACAATCGGTCCCATTACACCCACCCCCCGTCCTTCCTCCGCTCTCCCCCACCCTCTCCCAACACACACACACACACACACACACACACACACACACACACATATATATATATATATATATATATATATATATATATATATATATATATATTATATATATATATATATACACGCGCGCGCGCGCGCACACAACACACACACACACACACACACACACACACCACACACACCACCACACACACACACACACACACACACACACACACACACACACACACACACACCACACACACACACACACACACACACAACACCACACACACACACACACACACGTCACCAGCTCAGCGCACACACCCTCCACAGATGCATCCAAGCATACACCGGGAGCGATGGAGAACAGTGAAAGTTTTCCGTATGCAGACAGACTGTCCTGAAGCAGGGGGCTTTTCTCAGTTACCTCCCTTGAGACAGGGTGAGCAGCGTGTCAGCCAGCCTGCCCATCAGCACGTGGACAGTAACACAGCACGCACTCACGGCACGCACGCACACACACACATACAGGGACTCGTGTGAGCGCGCATGCTCGCCACACACACAGACACCCACACCCACCGCATCACCACAACCACACAGCACACACACACACACCACACACACACCACTTACGGCGCGCGCTCACACACACACACACACACACACACACACCCCCCACACACACATCACACGTGTGCACGCCTACCACATACACGCTCTCACGCAACACACCACACACACACACACACACATCACACACACACACCCACCAGCACACATAGTCTCACACACCCACAGTCACACACACACACACACACACACACCACTCGCGCACGCCCACACACACACACACACACACACACACACACCACCATACACACACACCACACAGAGTCTCACACACACCACACAGCACAGCCCCACACACACACACACACACACACACTCACACACACACACAACACTCACCACACCCACACCACCC
>JADBJO010015937.1:37500-42083 GCA_016801955.1 Conus betulinus | reverse complement strand
AAGTGCCGAGGAGAGAGAGAATAAGAGAGAGAGCGATAGAGAGAGAGGGATAGAGGAGGAGGGGAGAATAGAGAGAGAGAGAGGAGTAGAGATAGAGAGGTATAGAGATATACTGATAGACAGACATACAGTCAAACATGTGACCTCTCAATTGTCAGAATGCAACCCTAATACACGCTACTAAACAGGGTGACATAACAACCGACAATAAAAAAAATAAATACACAAACGTGTTAACCTCGTTAAAAACGCTGTATCAATATCAGGGTATTACTCCGCACAGTAAGTATTGGCCTCTGAAATAATGACGTGACTGTAGACGCTAATACACCGCAGCATCAGTCGTTTCGGGAACTTCATAGATGAATACTGCTATGCCGAACAGATGGTCAGCATTTCTAGAAAAGAAACACCAGCTTTTATGGAAAGTTACACAACGATCGTTGTAATATCATAGACTGAATTAATTCCGTTTTGAGATCATTAAAACGAACAAGAAACCAAGAAATGAAACTACTGTAATTCACAATCGACATTGTAAACGAAACAAAAAACAACGACAAAATCAACAAATGGAAACATAGAACTAAACAAAAAAACCAAATAAAGCAAAAAAACTATTCAATGTATATTGGACAAGATAACAAGCAAAATCAAATTTACGAAATCAATGTAGTATGGACAATGTTCTCATTCTTTTTAAATAGAGGGTCTATGCTTCGGTCAGTGATGTAGTTTTAAATTGGTCCATACTCGGCAAGCAGTCCGTAGCATACTTGGTGATCATGGCAATCCTAATACCCTTGAACGGCAAATCAAATTCTTTTGATTTTTAAAGCAAATCAAAATGAACTTATTCACTGACAGAATTGAAGCTTCGTGTGTGTGTGTGTGTGTGTGTGTGTGTGTGTGTGAGAGAGAAGAGAGAGAGAGAGAGAGAAGAGAGAGAGAGAGAGAACTGTGTGAAGTACTTGAATGCCCTTCAAGCTTTTAGTACAGAGACCTCAGAAACAATTCATTCCTCGAGCTACATACGCATACCTTCCCTCCTCCATATACACAAACGCGCGCGCGCGCGCGCGTGTGTGTGTGTGTGGGTATTTGATGTGACTGTATCTATGTATGTGAGAGTACGTGCGCGCGGCGTGCTCGCACGACGTCTGTCTACTTGCGGTGTGTGTGTGTGACCACACGTTTCGTGTATGTGAGAGGCACCTGAGCGCATGTGTGTGTGTGTGTTGTCATCAACCAGCTTAACAGCTCTGTTTCTAATGGACGCCGAGTGATCTGATTCTTTTTGGCAGTGATGAGAGTGGCTTTCAAATGTTGATGGACTCCCGGTTATCTCCCTTCGTCACAACATCCATCTCTCTCTCTCTCTCTCTCTCTCTCTCTCTCTCTCCTCTCTCTCTCTCTCTCTCTCTCTCTCATATTTCTGTAGCTGCTTTTTGCATGTCACGACAAATCTCTGGATAAAAGCCGCGCGCACGCACCTTAGTGGTGTGTGTGTGTGTGTGGTGTGTGTGTGTTGTGTGTGTGTGTGTGATGTGGTGAGGTGTTGTGTGTGTGTGTGTGATGTGTGTGTGTGTGTGTTGGTGTAGTGTGTGTGTGCGGTGTGTGCTTGGAAAGATAGGGTTCATTTTAGATTGAGTGTCAAAGGAATAAAACTGACCACGCTGGTGGCCTTTGCATGCTATCTTTGTTGCTCTCCCCCCCCCCCACCCACCTTCTCTCCACCCTTTCTCCCCCCCCCCCCCCACCCCCCCCCCCCCCCCCCACCCCCTCCCCACCCCTTCTGTCTTGTTCGCTTTGTGTCTGGCTTGTCTGGTTTCTGTCTTTGCTTCCTTTGCTTGGAATTGGGAATAAAACGTTGATATTCTGTTCGTAATGTTTTCTGAAATGTCAGTACAACCTTGAGTTATAATCTGACAATACATTGGTTTTCAGGTTCAGTCAGTCTCTGGCTGCCTGCCTGCGTTGTCTGTCTCTCTCTCTGTGTAATTTTCTCACTCACGCACAAGTCTCTCCCCCCTCCCTCCCTATCCCCTACCCCTCCCCCCCCCCCCCCCCCCCCCCGGCCTCTCCTCTCCTCTCTCTCTCTCCGGTTCTCATCTCTCTCTCTCTCTCTCTCTCTCAGCTGAGATGAGAACGCATGTAAACATGCATGCTACATACACAATATGCTCCAAACATCTATCGATGTGTATATGTGTGTATGAGAGAGAGAGAGGAGAGAGAGAGAGAGAGAGAGAGAAGAGAGTAGAGAGAGAGAGAGAGAGAGAGAGGAGATTACAGTGTGAATTTGTTGAGAGATTGCCATTTGTTTGCGGTTTTTTTTGTTTGTTTGGGTTTTGTTTATTTTTTGTTTTGTTTGTTTTGTTTTTGTTTTTTTTTGGGGGGGGTTCTGTTTTGTGTGTGTGTATTTTTTGTTTGTTTGTTTGTTTTTTTTAATGCGGTGTTTATATATTTAATCTGTTCCTTTTCAGGCAACGCCCAAACTAAAATAACACCGGATGACCTAACTCGAGATATCGCCACAACGGAACAATTAATGGATTCCTGCTTTCACCACTCTACACACAGGACCAGTGTATAAAGCAAAGTGGCATGACGTCATGTGTGCTTGATGTATGTGATGACGTACGACAATGTTTGACGTCAACCTGTCAAGGGGAGACGGACTGACGCGTTGGTGGAATTAACACAGTCAGTCGTCTGTTGAGCTCCAGGGAAAGTAAAGGACGCTTTCGTCAAATGTCATCTCTCTCTCTCTCTCTCTTCTCTCTCTCTCTCTCTCTCTGTGTACGTCCGCGACGTCCAATTACACCTTCGTATTGTGCTCGCAGGTGTGTGGTGGTGGTGGTGGTGTGGTTGTGTGTGTGTGTGTGTGTGTGTGTGTGTGGTGTGTGTTGGATACGTGCGTGCGCATGTGCACGTACATAGGTTTCCCATGTACCTATGTGTATATGCGCGAGACATTAGACACTAAAGCATAAATCACATGTGCGCGCACACACACGAGCCCGCTTACTCACTCACACACTTCTGAGCACTGGCACATACCCACCTACTCACAAATTGGTACTCATCCACACACACACACACACACACACGCGCGCACGCGCGCACGCACGCACGCACGCACGCACGCACGCACGCACGCACGCACACACAACACACACACACACACACACACCCACAAGTATACACACACACACACACACACACCACACACACACACACACACACACACACACACAGAAACAGACAAACAGACAGACACACAGACTGAGTGCCTGACAGAGAAACAATACACTCTAGATACCGAGTACTGATCGGTTGATAAATTGAACGAACGACGAACGAACGAACGAACGAAAGAAAGAAAGAAAGAACGAAAAGAAAGAAAGAAAGAATGAATGAATGAATGAATGAATGAATGAATGAATGATCGACTGCTTGATTGATCGATCGATCTGTAACACGCAAGGCCCAAGCTTCACGACTCAGAATGAGTTAGGTATCTTTTCACCTTTACTGTCAACGCAATGGAGCAGGGGACGGACGAAATACAGCATGCACGTGTACACACCCCCCCCCCCCCCCCCACCCTACCCCCTCTAGACTAAACAAGGAAGGAAAGGGTCTCCATACGTGTTCTAAGTTGTTCCACACTGTTTCCATGGCATTGCAATATCACGAGACGGCACAGATTTGTTTGTTCCGGTTTTTTTGTTTTTTGTTTTTGTTTTTTTTTGTGTGCACATATTTTTCCACATATTCCCCCCCCCCCCCCCCCCCCCCCCCCGAAAGTGTAATGCTCACGGATCCCGTAGCAATCCTCTGGTGTGCTCCGTACCCTCGATTTATGCTTTAACTTCCGAGCGTATCTTCCACGCCCCCCCCCCCCCCCCCTCCTCCCCCGCTCCACGCCCCCCCGCCCCCACGCCCCCCTTCCCTCCCCCTGTTGCAAAATAACCGGTCTGTCCCTATCAAAATGAGATGAAGGAGGAAGAAACTGTGGATTTTTCCAGCAGGACGTCAGCAGTCATGGTAGTACATCATTATCATCCATGTCAACGCATGAGGATGAAGGCACAAGACCCCAGGCAGGCCAGCCTGGAGAGCTTCTGTCGCTGCCAGGCACGGTACATACCCTCCACATTTTGAAAGACGAGTGTGGACCGAGAATTACAGGAGGGTAACGAAGAACAGAGAGAGAGAGAGAGAGAGAGAGAGAGAGAGAGAGGAGAGAGAGAGAGATGAGAGTGGAGGAGGGGTTTGTAGAAAGAATACGCAGAGAAAGAGAGAGAGAGTGGAGGAGGGGTTGTAGAAAGAATACGCAGAGAGAGAGAGAGATAGAGAGAAGAGGAGAGAGAGAGAGAGAGAGAGAGAGAGAGAGAGAGAGAGTGGTGGAGGGAGGGTTGTAGAAAGAAATACGCAGAGAGAGAGAGAGAGAAAGAAGAGAGAGAGGAGAGAGAGAGAGCCAGACAGACTGACAGACAGACACAAAGGCAGACAGACTAACAGACAGATACAAAGACAAGCAAACACAGACAGCGAGAGGCGAGCTGGGCAAGACT
>JADBJO010015937.1:20000-22500 GCA_016801955.1 Conus betulinus | reverse complement strand
CTGTCACGACCAGAAGCTGCGAATATGACACACGGACCACGTGACATGGACACGAAGATGATTTATCTGGCTGTCACCCGGGTTTCTCTCTACTGTCATGCAACGCACCGCATGCTTGTTGTGGTGCGTGGGTGGGTGGGTGTCTGTGGGGGAGAAAAGGGGGGGGGGGGGGGGGGGGGGGGGGGGGAAAGGGAGGCTCAGCTGTGTACTTGACTGTGTGTGTGTCCACACACAACCTGACTTAAAAATCTGCGGAAACATGCCAGCTGAACAGATTTGTAATCACAGTTTTTTTAAACAAATTTTAAATGAAATCAATAGCGAACCGCCAAGAAAACGCAGACCAACGATTCACAAGACAAAACACGACGCGTTTCGACCTCTTAGGTCTTCTTTAGGCAGGATACAGAACACTCAGGACGACGAAAATGAAACGACTAATGTTGATTGAACGCTCATCTTGCGCTGAACTGGATGAAGATAAGTGACTGCTCGTTCATTTCGTTGTCCTAATTGTTTTGTATCTTGCCTGAAGAAGACCTAAGATAGTCGAAACGCGTCGTGTTTCGTCTTGTTATTCGTTTGTCTACGTTTTCTTGGCGGTTCGCTATGAATTACATTTAGAATTTGTTTAGATTTCTGCCTTCAGTCGCCTCCCGTTGCAGCAAGATCTACTGTTTTTAAGCGATTTTAGTGTGAAAAAAACAGTCTGTTTTATCAAGACAACAATGATAATTACTGACTCCAGTGAAAAAAAAAAAAAAAAAAAACCGGGTGATTTTCAAGTTAAAAGCAGCCCATTATATAACTCTGAAAGGAAAACAAATCATCTTGGCGTAGAAACGGTCGAAAACCGTGCTCATGTTCTTTGCTGTTGTCTCCTCTTTTTCTGCCTTTGTTCTGTGAACTCATCGCCATTTTTGTGTTTGATCGCAGTTTGCGGTGACATGTCACTTTTTTAAAAAAAAAAAAGTAAGGTAACTCTTGCTCCCATGGGGTGAAACGATTACCGGTCCATAACTCCAGACGAGTGCTGCTTAAGGTACTAAATCGCCTGGTAGAAATCTCAACACCAAGCATACAGAACAAACTAGGAGACATATACTATTCGTTTGTTTGTTTGGTTTGTTTGTTTGTTTTGTTTGTTTGCTTTTGTTCTTATCCCGAGAATAGGTAGTGAAAAGTGTACACATTGTTTAGAGTGGACCCTTGCTGTCCGTTCTGCAGTGTCCATTTGACCACATAAGCTTTGACCCACATAACCTTTGACCTCATAACCTTTGCATGTATTTTTTGTTACAGAAAAAGTTCTCGTTTTTCTATTTTCAACTTTTTTCTTTTTTTTTTTTTTTTTAATCTTGGATTAAAAAAAAAAAAAAAACATAGCGTATTGGCTAAAGAAGTCAGCACGGCGTAGTCCCTCTGTCTTAAAGATGTCAACAGTTTAGTTACCATATCATGCATTGTTCGTGCTGTTTGTTGATTTTTCAGCATGCAGCTTTTTATAGAACCTGGTCTTTTCCCTTATGTATTTGAGAACTCTGAAAAGGTCTTGTGTGGTCGGCTGGAATAGAATTATAACAATAGTAAAAATAATGACTATGAACTATTTTCGCGTGATAGCTATCTACTTTCACCTGATAAAGCTAGCTACCGAAAACAATCATTTTAGTTACTGAAAGCAGTTATTTTCCACGTACAAATAGCTATGATCATGTGGAAATTGGTGTTCAGAGATATTAATCTGCTGGGGAAGGAGGGGGGGAGGGGGGGGGGGGGGGGGGGGGGGGGGGAGGGGGGGAGGAGTTTGGTGAAAACAGTCCGTTTTCGAGTAACAGTTGTGTTGACACGAGAACAGTGGTCGTCACCCATAACATCTATTTTCTTCGGATCACAAAATAAATGATAATTGATTATATAGCCTTTTGACTCTAGTGTGTTGTTGTCCCAACATCACAGCGTGGTGTGTGTAGATCATCAGTATCAGCGGGAGACTTCAAAAGCTATGGTCTCGCGTTTCAAACTTCTCGACATGCCGTAAGAGTAACCGTTCGCAAACGAACTCCCCAAACAATGGCCGAAAGATTCCAAATAGTTGGCGCACAGAGCGATGGTCAAACTGAACGTGAGAGGTTTCCATTCCTTTTCTCTCTGTCGTCGTCACCATCATCATTTCGTCACCACTTTCACCATCAACAACATCATCATCATCGTCGTCATTGTCGTGGTCGTCATCGTCGGCGGCGCGGCGGCGCGGCGGTGGCATCGCCATCGTCATCATCATGCGTTTTGCTACGCAATGAATTCCTTCTCGTTTTCCCAGTGTGTATTTACAGTGCGTATGCGTTGCCTGAAGGCGTTTATTTCCTCCCCGCGATTCATCATCTCATCATTATTATTGTTATTAGCATCATTTTGCTACTACCTGTGTTTTTTTTTTTTTTTTTTACTTTTTTTTTTTTATTGAAATATGTGTTAATTATGTGCATACCCTCCTTTC
>JADBJO010015937.1:15000-17500 GCA_016801955.1 Conus betulinus | reverse complement strand
GAAGTAAACTAAGGTGAAGGAAGAGGAAGGAGGAGGAAAAAGGTGTGCGCTCAATTACCATTGCTATAATCATGCTCTCACCTGAGTGATGTCGCTGATGCAGATATTAGTGGTACGTTCTTTATGAATTCACGTATCATGCTATATAGTCTATGCCATTTGTGTGATAGTCGGGATTTTTTTTCCCCTTATCATTATCATCACTGCTAAGACTGTATTTTCTCTTATTGTCTAAGACTGCATTTTCCTGTTTTTATCTAAGACTGCATTTTTTTTTTTGATTGTCTAAAACCGCATTTTTCTTTTATTGTCTAAATCTGCATTTTTCTTTTATTGTCTAAAACTGCAGTTTTCTCTCATTGTCCAAAACTGGATTTTTCTCTTATTGTCCAAAGCTGCATTTTTCTCTCATTGTCTGAAAACTGAATGTTCTTTCTTACTCTTTACAGCCGCTATTGCTTTTACTGCAGTTCTAAGTGCTAGGCCTTTTTTTTTTTTTTACCCACATATGCAAACAAAGTGAGTCATTTGTCATTATCAAGTTTGGGTTGCCCGCGTATGTCCTTGTGTGTGACGGGGGGGGGGGGGGTGGCAAGGTTTATTGCTGGCATCTCTCCAGCATGTGCAATCATTAGCATGATCAAAGTCAGTGCGAAGATTGCCGCCAAAACTGTAATAGCTGTAAATCTACGCTGAACATTTTTGGCTATAATTCCATTGTCACAAAACACAGACATTTTCTAAGAAATTTTTTTCACCTACAATTATTATTATATTTAATACACTGGTAACAGAAATGTCAAATGATTTGGTGTTCGAATATTGTTACAGAGTTAAATCATATTCTATCAAAATTAGGCCATTTAATACAAATGCGGATAATAATGAATGTGCTGCTATAAATGTACTACAATAAGAAACTAATACAGATCACATGTAGGTATGTTTTAACAAATGAATACCCAAGTAAGACCATTATGGTGGGTAGGCAAGTGAAGCACAACTAAGCCTGTAAATAGAACAGTTTTCTCATTTTAACAATAACATATCATTTTTTTTTAAATAGATAAAATGAAATAAGATCGGACCACATTCTACGTTTCATTTTGTCGCCAAAATGCTCAAAAATATGTACTTTTCATGGGAAAATTCGATGTTAGTGAATCAAAATACACAGAGTCACACTTTTAGGTCAAATAATCCGTCACGCTAATGACACTCATTTTGAATAATTATGCAGGTGACCTTTTGATAATAATAAAAAAAAGAATTTAATACCTAGGTGTCTGACAGAAATAGATCTTTGGGATGACCTTTTCCCCTCCAAAGGCGTGCAGATGGCCGTTGCTTAACTAGCAGGTAGAGTAACGGTTGATCAAGTTCACTACGCTTCAGTCTGCTGCTGTTCACATCAAAGGCTTGGGATAAAAGCAGAACAAAATAGGGGGAGAATGAGAGAGAGTGAGGCTAATGTGTGGGGTGAGGGTGATAGTAAGTGGTAAAGTGATGTGAGAAGAGGTGTGGAGTTGGAGAGAGAGAGAGAGAGAGGGGGGGGGGGGGAGGGGACGTAAGTGTGGTAGGAGAGCACCTAAAGCACGGAAGAAATAACTGGGAGGGGGGGGGGGGGGGGGGGGGGGGGGGGGGGGGGGGGTGTTCTCAAAGTGTCAGCTATCTGGGTTCTCTTCAGCAGCTAGTGCTGACTGCCACACATTACTGTGTGTGGTTGACGTCACGTACTTGTGTGTGGTTGACGTCACGTAATGTGTGTGTGGTTGACGTCACGTACTTGTGTGTGTAGTGGACCTCACGTAATTGTGTGTGTGGTTGACGTCGCGTACTTGTGTGTGGTGGACGTCACGTAATTGTGTGTGGTGACGTCACGTACTGTGTGTGTTGTGGCGGACGTCGCGTACTTGTGTGTGGTGGACGTCACGTCACGTGCTTTGTGTGTAGCGGAAGTCCCGTGCTTGTGTGTGGTGGACGTCACGTACTTTGTGTGGTGGACGTCACGGAATTGTATCTACATACCCTTCTCCTCCTCTACTCATGCTACGCCCTTCAACCTGCATGTTCAAGTAAATCAAAGGATCAGATAGCCTCTACTGCTCTGTGATTTGAAAGGCGACAATTTTCTTCTTCACAATACTGACACTGCTGCTGTCACTGATGAATTACTCAAGGGTATAAAAGCGCTCTCTCTCTCTCTCTCTCTCTCTCTCTCTCTCTCTCTCTCTCTCTCTCTCTCTTTCATTGAGGTAGCAACTTTTTTTTCTGGCTTTTAATTCTACTGCTGCTACTGCTCGTGATTAATGATAGGCTGTCCCCCCACCCCCAACCCCCCACCCCCTCCCACCCCTAATTTATGAGACAGATCTTGTTTCTTTATGTTTAATACTGCTGCTAATATTGTCGTTGAAAATACTATGTTTTTTTTTCAGTTTGTTTCTCTGCACTTTGTTCTTCAGTCACTGCTTCTGCTGCCGCAGCAGAAATAGATGAA
>JADBJO010015936.1:25000-42085 GCA_016801955.1 Conus betulinus | reverse complement strand
ATTGACTAGAGTAGTCGAAAGTGCAGCGTCTGTGTAGTGATGTTACTAACCAGCAGGTTCTAGTGATTCCAACCGTTTTCCGGTACGGACACCAATAGCCTTTATTTAAAGGTAGTGCGCTCACGTTGTACCACTCTTTGGCCGCTAAGGACACTTTGTCTTGGGACGATCTCAAGAGTGAACTACTGAAACGGTACCAGTGCACCGCAGACGGTTTTCGGGAAAAGTTTCGTGCGGTCAGACCGGAAAAGGAGAATCATTTTCCGCCTACCTGATTAGGGTTGCGCGCACTTTTTGGATCGCTGGATAGAGCTTTCGAAGATTCAGAAAGACTTTGAACCACTTCGCGATCTGCTGCTACGAGAACAGATTTTGCACAGCGTTTCGAAAGATTTGGCTGTCTTTCTGAAAGAGCGTTCGGTAGCCAGTGCCGAAGAAATGTGCGCACTTGCTGAACAATACAAAACAGTGCATCCGGATAAGACTTTTAGTCGAAAGGCTTCTGACTCGGTCTTTGAGACAAATGTGTCAACCCATTTCCCTTCGTACCAAAATCCGAATGCAGGTCGAGGATCTTCGAACGCACGTCCTTATCGTGGTCGTGGCACTTACCGAGGTGCTCAAGGTTCGCAAAATGTTTCAGTACCGTGCTGACCAGACTGCTTCCTTTACAGGACAGCAGGCTGCTCAGACGGGCGACGGTGCTAACCGTGGTAGAGGCGGTCATCGTCAGTACCGTTCAGGGTTGCCGCGCGGACGCGGTCGTGGTCGTGGTCGTGGTCAAGGTAACAACACTAACCTCTCAGAGATTGGGTGTTACCGGTGTCATTGCATGTTTCATTTAGTCCGTGATTGTCCGCACCCAGATGAATCTGCAGGAGTTAGTGTCAATACTGATAACCCTACCCAAACAGAGAGTAAACCTGCCACATACTATGGTGTCTCATACAAATACTGAGGGTTTGTTAGTTGAGTCAGGGACAGTCAATGGTTTCCATGCTTCTATTCTCAGGGACACAGGTTGTACTACAGCGGGTGTACGCCGCTCATTTGTGTTGCCAGAACAGTTCACTGGTGAGCAGCAGCAATGTCGATCGTTCGGTGGTAAGATTGAGGTTTTTTTCACTAGCGGTTGTTCAGGTCAGTACTCCTTATTTTGAAGGACAGGTCAAGGCTTGTGTGATTGATGAATCCAGTCACAGACTTGATCCTGGGTAACTTGCCTGGAGTTGCTTCAGTCAGTTCAGGGACTGGTGGTTCTTTTATTCTTGTGGTGTTAGTGCTAGGCAACAAGTACTTAAGGACAAACAACCACTAGTACCATTACCTGTACCGACTTTGACCATTTTTGATGTCACTCCGACAGAAAACTGGCTACTATGCAAAGTAAGGACAGTACTTTGACACACCTGTACTCTTCAGTTGTCACTGATTTACCTTCCCCACTGACTAATCCTACCTACAAGTTGGTTAATGGTGTTTTGTGTCGTTTTTTTTTTCCTGATAAAGGTGAAGTTGTACGTCAGGTTGTGGTTCCGAAGGATTTGCGTACAGTTGTTATTCATACTCCGCATGATGCGATTTTCGCTGGTCACTGTGGTGTCAAGCGCACGCTTCAGCGTGTTCTTGTTTCGTTCTTTTGGCCTGGAGTTTCTCGTTCTGTCACAGACTATTGTCGGTCTTGTGATGTTTGTCAGAGAACCGTTTCCCATAACAGAGTACCATGTGCGCCTTTGCATAAGATGTCATTGGTCTCTGTTCCCGTTTGAGAAAGTGGCTATGGATCTTGTTGGCCCTTTCGAGGTTTCGTCTTCAGGACACAGGTATGTACTGACTCTTGTGGACACAGCTACTCGGTTTCCGGAGGCTGTTTCCACTGAAGCACATAGATACTGTGAGTGTGGCTGAGGCTTTGTTGACAATATTTTCGAGGTTTGGTTTACCATCTGAGATACTCACTGATTGTGGGACTCAGTCTGATCTGATGAAGGGGATTTACCGTCTTTTATCCATTTTCCTCTGTCACTACCACTCCCTATCATCCACAGTCCAACGGGATGGTGGAGCGGTTTAACGGGACTTTAAAGACGATGTTGAGGAAAGTCTGTCGTGACCGTCCAAAGGATTGGGATAGGTACATTCCTGCAGTACTCTTTGCTTATCGGGAATTGCCGAATGCCACTTTGGGATTTTCCCCATTTGAACTCCTTTTTGGACATTCTCTCCTCGTGGTCCACTTTCTGTCTTAGCGGATAGATGACCAGGTTTTCCTGTTTCTTCTGAGGACAGAAATGTATATCAGTATGTACATGACCTTCACAAAACAGGATACTTGACAGTGTGCGGAAGCGCAACAGACAGCGGACACTCAGACACATACTTATAAGACTTACGCTGACAGGAAAAGTTCTTTTCGTACTCTGAAGGTTGGTGACAAAGTTCTTGTTCTACTGAGTGATGAACAGAAAAAGCTTAAAGTTGCCTGGAAAGGTCCTTTTTATGGTTCAAGAGAAATGTTCTCCAGTCAACTACCGCATTGATATGCATGGAAAGAGCAAGGTTTTCCACATTAACATGCTCAAGTTGTATGTGGACAGGACTAATGTTGCAATCAATTCAGTGTGGATCATTCTATTTCATCAGGTATTGTGTCAGGATCTTGTGTTTCTGATTTTCTACCTGTAGACTGAGTTGTGCCTAGTCAGGGTACAGATAGGGTACGTACAGGGAAAGGTGTTATTCCTGTGACACTCCAGTCGACTGTGTCTTCTGTTCAGTCCTGCTGCATTGGTGTTGTGCAGGATACGGAAGGTGTGATGGTGTTACTTTGCCCACTTTGTCAGTCAAAGGTGAGACTTTTCATGATGTCAAGGTGAATCCTGATTTGTCTGATGATACTGAGCGGACACAGTTGTTAACTGTACTGGAGGAGTTCAGTGATGTACTTACAGATACTCCTAGTAAGGCTGATCAGGTTGAACCTCATTCAATACATGTGACTACAGATGTACCTGTAAGAATCAAACCTTACCCATTACCTTTTGCTAAAAGGGAAATTGTTCAGAGGGAGATTGATGTCATGCTACGCTTAGGTGTTATTGAAGCGTCTTTATTCCCCATTCAGTTCTCCAGTTGTCCTCGTAGGAAAAACCGGATGGTTCTGTTCGTTTTTGTATAGATTATCGGGCTCTGAACAAGGTTACGGTTTTGATTCTGAACCGATTCCAGATGTTGAGGATTTGCTTTGTCAACTTTCTCATGGTCGGTACTTTGTGAAAGTGGTCTAGCAAAAGGTTACTGGCAGATTCCGATGTTGCCAGAGGATAAGCCTAAGACTGCTTTTCAGACTCCTTGTGGTCTATTTCAATGGACTCGCATGCCTTTTGGGTTACAGAATGCTCCAGCGACTTTTGCTCGGATGATGCGTAAGCTGAAGCTGCATGAGTTTTCCGCAGTCAGTTTTTTTTAATGACATTCTTTTGGCGGCTAAGTCCTGGCAGCAACTTCTCAGTTCCTTGAGGTTATTGTTAAGTCGTCTGAGATTGTTTGGCTTGACAGCTAGACCTTCAAAAGTGCAGGCAGGATATCAAGAGCTTGAGTTTTTAGGTCATATGATTTCTGATGGTCATATTCGGCCTGAGGCAAAGAAGGTTGAGAAGGTCTTGCTATTGATCGTCCTAAAACAAAAAAGCAGGTTCGTTCTTTGCTTGGACTCTTGTCGTTCTATCGTCGCTATGTTCCTCATTTCGCTGCTATCACTGCTCCTCTCACAGATTTGACAAAGGGAGATAAGTGTCGTCAGGTAGTTTGGTCTGAGGAATGTCAGAAGAGTTTTGGATGAAGTACAGAGGATACTGAATGGTTTTCCTGTGCTGTTACTACCTAACCTCTCTGAGGACTTCATCCTACGCACAGATGCTAGTAGCAAAGGCATGGGTGCTTGTCTTTTGCAGGACAAGGCAGGAGTTCTTCATCCTGTGCAGTTTGCCAGTAAAAAGTTTTCGCAGGCACAGGAGAAGTATTCCACGATTGAGCGAGTGTGTTTGGCTTTGGTTTGGGGACTGGAAAAGTTTTCCAGATTTCTGACAGGGAGAACTTTTGTCCTCCAGACGGATCATCGTCCACTTACCTTTTTACAAGCGTCAAAGACTAAAAACAACAGACTTTTGCGTTGGGCTCTCAGTATTCAGGAATACAAAATTAATTTTCAGTGCAGCCTATCGCTGAAAATTCAAATACTTTTGCGGACTTGCTGTCACGTCAATGAAAATCTGTTTGTTGTTTTGCTGTATGGTTTTGTATTTTTCTCTAGAACATAATATGAGAAAAATAGTTTACTGTACTGTTGTCTTTTTTTCTTATTCTATGGATACATTTTTTCAGGATGCTGTTACCTGTTTTGTGTAAGAATAAGAGATACAACATATTTTGTATAAGGCATTGAAAGACTATTGTTTAATTTTTGGATGGATTGTTTTTCTGGCATTGATGTTTTTCAAAATGTAAAGGATTTTGCTTTGTGTGCTTGGAATAATTTGAGGAATTTTATATGGAGTCCATGGCAGATGTTCTTATGGTGCTATAGTTCATTTTGCATTTGCACTGTGGCAACTTGTGGGTTTTGCTACTGTCTTATTTTGACAATGTATCATGAGTCTTGGCAGATTTTGTATTGTCATGCTATTGTATAAGACAATCTATTATGATGGATATCTTTAATGGTGTGATGTTTGGATATTGATGGGTGAATGTAAACATGTATTTTTGTGTGGAGTGCAACAAAGAGTTGACTATTGCAGTGGTTTTGGCATGGTCTTAGTTTTGGTCATCCTTAGTGGTAATATGAATGTCATATGGCAGTTTTCATTTTGGATTCTGATGGGTGTCAGTAATTTTTACAACTACTCATTTGGATGACTTGGTTCATGGTTTCTTTTTTGACAATGTATTGATGACCTATGATGTTCCTTTGTATGATTCCTTCAATGTATAGGACTGAGGTGTTTCATGTACATAGATCTTTTTGTTGGATTTCTTGGAGCTTAACTTCCTGCAAGATTTCTCCTGTAGGATAAATTTGTCCCCGAAGGGGGGTGTCAGGCACACGGAAAGAAAAAAAAATTAAACGCCTGTGTAGTTGAAAGGTTAAGCGCGAGCGAAGGGAGTTAAATGTGCGGAAAGGAAACGGCGTAGGATTGTCGTTCTTAAAGGGCAGGTCACTTCCTTTGTTTTGAATGTGAGCTGTGTTAAGAAAAATGGGGTAAAAAAAGCAAAACACACTGGAAGTGAGTGTGGAGAGAGAGATTCGAGCGACAGCGCTGATAGAATGGAAAAGAGGCCGCCGACTGTCAGGCCCATTTTAATACAGACATGAGTCTGTAACATGCTAACGCATGTATTTTGCTAGGGAGTGATTCAGACAGAGTAAGTATTTGATACAATTTTAGGAACTATGAAAGTTCCAGTCTTTGTTTTATTTTATTTTATCCATTTCGATCGTGAAATTGGGAATCGAAATTATTTTGTAAAAGTGTTTATGTTGGATTGCTGCTAACTGTGGGCAGTATAGTCATCATAGCTTATTTTGTTTTCTAGCTACGCCGTTATGGTAGCAGTAGCAAAGTAGACGAGGCTGTGACTGGAGGGAGAGTCGGGTGAGCTACGGGAGCCATACCCCCCCCCCCCCAGAAAGATGTCGGAAAGGAACAGCCAGAGACAGCCAGAGATAGTTGGTATGCTGTCCAAACGTGCAGAGGCGAAGTCGGAGATCGCCATAGAGTTATGCTCTGGGGAAACCCAGCGAAAAGGTAGGTGGAAACATGTATGCTGTCCACCATAGACGTTCGTGATTGTATGAAGAGGAATGAAGGGTACCGATATTTGTGATGAACTGACCCCCAGGAGAAATATAAAGTGAACTATGATCTGTGAACAGACGGAATAATAAACCCCACCAGTGCTCGATGGGCATGATCGCAACCTTGGTGAACGCAGTGTACCTGGCGAGCAGGCTCCGGCTGAGTGGAGACGTTGAGATCAACCCGGGTCCGAGCCACAGCAGCAACATCAGTACCAGTAGCGCCAGTAACAGTCAGGAAACGCTAGGGGAGGGGCCACACACACTGCAACAAAACGTTGACGAGAAACTCTCAACTTCAGAAATCAAGTTGACACAGATACTTGCAGGGCTTCAGGGACTTACAGATTCACAGACGTCATTAGCAAATGCATTCAAATCCCAGATAGACACCACACATAGAGTAGAGACGAAGCAGATACACATGGCTAACACATTAGAACAACTACACAAAGAGGTGGCTGACACAAGAAGAAACACACAAAGAAACAGCAACTTAGACAACTAGAAGAGGAGCTAGAGTGCATGGCACAAAACATAGTTGGGCTGGAAGAAGAAATAGACAAGCTAGAAGGTTTCTCAAGAAGAAAAACAACATCAAGATCCTAGGGCTGCAAGAAAACACAAGATGGGAATACGAGTGAAAACTGTGAGGAACTGGTGAAGGATATGCTGAACCACTTCATGTCAGACCCTGCATGGAAGGAGGACGTGGTGGACAGGGCACATAGGTTAGGGAGAAGGAACCCACTGAATCCGCACCCAAGACCTGTGATTGTGAAACTATTAAGATGGTCAGATGTGATGAAAATCATGAAGGACACGGAGGGGAGGGAAAGGTTGAAAAGAGAAGGGATTAGACTGATACAAGACAGAACAAGACGCCAGACTGAAACCCTGAGAACATTACGGGCCCAAGGAAAAGTAGGCTACTACAGAGGGGTCAACTACGAGTGAAGGACAGAGACAGTGCGCCATCAGGACAGTATGAACCGCAACAAAGGTGGCATAACAGAGAGCACCAGGCTGGGAGTGGCCGTGTGATGGGAGGGGGGAATCTGTGTGGACAATATGAATGGAGGGACCGAGGAGAGGATAGGGAGAGGGACGGAGCTAGGGGATGGAGCAGATGGACTGGGGGAGAATGGGGATTATGGGGAGTTGAGGCAGGGAAGGGGGCAAGGAAGTGCATGAACAAGGGGGGGGGGGGGGGGGGGAGGTTTGGGGTGTGAAGAGTGCGAACAGGGGGGGGGGATGTGGGAGGGGGAGGAGGAGTACAGAGGAGCGCATGGGTGCAAGGGAAAGGGACAAGGAGATGGGGGGAAGCGGGATGGAGAGAGGGGAGTGAGAGCGAGGGAAACGAAGAGAATGTGGGGGGCGAGAGGGGGGAGGAGGAGGGTGGAGATGTGTGGGTACGGGGGGGGGGGGGGGGGGGGGGGGGGGGAGCGAGTGCGAGCGTAAGACAAAGGTATGACGATACAGACGATTCTGGAAGCGAACATGAAAGCGTAAGAAAATATGATCAGCGAGCAAAAGAGAAAGGAGCGCAGGAAGAAGAAGAAGGTTTGGAAGTTAGACTGAGTGAATATGATGGAAAGAACAGTGAAGAAAAAGAGGAAAAGGATGGTGTGGATCAGGGAAATAAAATGCGCGTATGTGCAAGTGTGACGATGAGTGAGTGGAAAGCCTACCACAGAATATTGGGGAGACGATAGAGTTAGAAAAGGGCAAAGGGACACAGCGCGTAGAGGGAGTGACATGCGTACAGTCGACATCGATCATTAGGGCACACATAGGGTCAGAGTTAGTTGCAAGCTCACAATGCGAGTCGGTAGGCACAAGTGAGCAACCATCGAATGATGGGGTGCCTTACTCGCAACAGGTGACCGTCACACACATAGGAGAGAGAGAGGGAGCGGAACTGATGGAGGGAGTGCAGGACTCGTGTCACGACACCGCTAGTCACACACAGAGTACACACAGCGATAGAGGGACAGTCAGCGGACGGGGGTAGGAGGGGGGGGGTATAGGGAGGGAGATGGGGGGAGGGAGGGGGGGGGGGGTGAGAGAGCCAGTCCGAGTGATGAAACACACACGAAACTCGGTATGCGACAAATCACACTAAAGGATGGAAGAGGGATGGAAGAGGGGAGTGAGAGTGAGGGAAACGAAGAGAATGTGGGGGCGAGAGGGGGGAGGAGCAATAGGAAGACAGAGGAAGAGAAGGAGAGAGAAGGCAGAATGAGAGACGTTGCGAAAGGGAAAAAGAGCACGAACCATAAAGAAACAGGCATCACGATCAAGTGCAAACAAAACAATTACTTCAAACAGACAGCTTGAAAAAACACTCAAATACACCAAAAAAGACCAAAAGGGTACTAAATGATGGGCGGCCCAAGGCGGGCCAAGAACAGATCCAAACAATAGCGAGGGGAGGAGAGAGAGTGAGAGTGAGAGAGCGGGAGTGAGACAGGGAAGAACAGAGGATGAGAAAAAAAACGAATGAGAGAGCGAGGGAGGAGAGGAGTGTCGGAGAGAGGAATGAGAAATCTAAAACATTGTCCTTTTTATGTTGGAATGTGGAAGGGGTTGGCTGAGAAATTATCGGACCCTGATTTCACTGAATTTGTTACTGCCTTTGACTTTTGTTGTTTGTCAGAAACATTTACTTTAAAGGATTTTGATTTCGATGTAAAGTTTCATGATCTTCTGCACATGCATTGGCCAGCGATAAAATAATATTGATAATGCATTATGTGTGAAAGTGAGCAGAAATCTATTGCAGTGTGAGAAAGATATATTATGTTTCGGTGTGTATGTTCATCCAGTAGATAGCAGGTTTTATGTTGATAAAGATTTTTCATGTACACTGGAAATGATTGAACAATACATATGTTCGCAGATGGAGCAAGGAAACTAATTTTTGTACATTATCGGTGGGGATTTAAATGCACGAATTGGGGAGTGGGGTTTGACTGAGGATGTAAATGATGTTATTTTCGACAATGACCAGAATGTATATGCACGCAAGTCCAAGGACCCAATAATCAACAATTTCGGCAAAAAATTAATTGAACTATGTGCGAGTTTCAATCTGACCCCCCCCCCCCCCCCCCCCCCCCCCCCCCCCCCCCCCCCCCCCCCCCCCCCCCCCCCCAAAATGGATTGGCAATGGAAAATTTCGACGATGCATATACATTCTTCTCGGAAAGAGGCAATAGCACTTTAGACTTCTATATATGTTCGCCAGAGTTGCTTGAGGTGGTAAAAAAAATGTGCTGTAGGGGAAAGAATTGAATCTCACCATATGCCTATCATATTAGAGCTACAGAGTACACTACAGAATACACAACTAGAGAAACAAGAGACGAAAAATTTGTAAACGTAATTAGATGGGACTCAAGTAAATCACAGGAATATACAGTTTTTTTTAAAACGGAAGTAGCACAAAGAAGGCTAGAACAGATAACAGAAGAGGTGGAGCAAGATATAGACGCAAATACACAAAATTTCAATACATTATTGAAAGAGGCAGGAGGATGTATGTATAAAACAATAGGGACGATGGGGGTGGGGGGGGGGGGTGGGGGTGAAGTAAATCAATAAATGGATGGTATGATGACGATTGTAAGCTGAACAAAAATGAAGCCAGACAAGCCCTAAATAAACTTAGATTTACAGATAAAAAGAGGAATCCAAACAAATATGAAGAAAGGGAAGTAGAATATAGAAACAAAAGAGCGTTCTTACCAAAAAACAATCAGAGAAAAGAAAAAAAACTATATTGAAATCAAATTTATGACACACTTACGCAAAGCTCAAAAGACAGTCAAAAGTTCTGGGGAGTAAAATAAAGAAGATAAGGAGAAAGACACACAAACCACCACAAATTACCTTTAACAGCCAAAAAAGAACATTTTGAGAACATATTGAACCCACAGACAACGCTGACACAGAGAGAAAATGAAATAGAAGTATCAATCATCGAGGAAGAAGTTATAGTGCAGGAATTAGATGGAGTAATAACGGAGCAAGAAATAAAATTAGCATTAAAAAGACTAAAATCAGGCAAATCAGCAGGAATAGATGAAATCCCCCCAGAATTTCTAAAGACTATCGAAAACGTAATAACACCATACTTGACAAAGTTGTTCAACACTTTTATTCTTAACAGCTATTTTCCCATAGAATAGGCACAAGCGGTAATCATACCTCTTCACAAAAAGGAGGACAAGCATAATCCAGGGAATTACAGAGGAATTTCATTAATATACAGCCATATTAAATAAAAGTATATACAATTGGGCGAAGAAGAAAAAAAAATCAAATCAGTAGAGAACAAGCAGGATTCAGAAAAGGATACTCTACAATTGACCACATTTTCACCCTAACTATCATGGTGTCAAACTGCCTATATGGCAGACGTAGAAGCAAACTGTATCTGGCATTCATCGACTACCAAAAAGCGTTCGATACGGTAAATAGGGGGGAAATTATGGGAAATTCTAAAGAAGCATAAAATCTCCACCAAAATGTTAAATATGTTAAAAGGGATTTATGAAACAGTACAAGCCTCTGTCAGATATGGCGCCGAAAAAAAAAAACAGATTTTTTTTTTTTTAATGTTCAGCAAGAGTAAAACAGGGCTGTTTATTATCTCCTCTAATTTTCTCACTTTTAATAACGGAGGTAACAGAGTTACAAAGAAAGGAAAACATGGATACCAGTTTTTAGCAGGAGCCGAAGAAATTTTTCACGCTGTTGTTTGCAGACGATATTGCCTTAATTTCCTTAACACCAGCAGGGGCTACAAAATCAGCTGAGGAACTTGCAGGAAGCCTCAGTAAATCTACAAAAAACAAAGAAGATCATGGTTTTTAGAAAAGGCAGGTACTTAGGCAAAAAAAGAAAAAAATGGTTTACAAAGGGCAAGAGATAGAAGTGGTTAATAGCTATAAGTACCTAGGATTGAAGTGATTAATAGCTATAAGTACCTAGGATTTACACTAACAACGAAGCTATCGGTAGACATTTCACTTTTGAATATGCAGGCAGATCTAAAGGGAAAAACAATAGAAATAATAAAAACAATGTATAGTCTGGGACATCTAGATATGACTATTTACTTTAAATTATTTGATTCACAAGTGAAACCATTACTTCTATACGCAGCAGAAACATGGGGTATGACTGGTTATAAAGCTATAGAGAGCGTTCACCTATTCGCTTGTAAAAAAATATTTGGGGGTGCAAAGAAAAACACCGAATAACTTAGTATATGGAGAACTAGGTAGATATCCCATTTGTGTAGACAGCACTATAAGCGCGGTAATATACTGGCTCAAGTTGCTAAAGATGTCTCCAAATAGAATACCCAAACAGGCGTATGAAAGAGAAAAGGGCCGAAAATTTTGAAGACCCAAAACTGGGCAAGAGACATAAAACGCTGCCTCGACATGTATGGTTTTTCAGTAGTCTGGTCAAACGAAGGAGTAGGTGACGAGGACAGGTTTCTACGAACATTAAAACAAAGAATCACTGATTGCTATAAATAATACTGGCATGATAAGATAAGTAATAGTGAGAGATTTAATACATACTATTCCTTCAAATCAATACACCAGCCTGAGGAATACCTATACAATATCACAATAGCAAAATTAAGAAAGGCATTTACCAGATTACGCCTAGGAACTAATGAATTACACACAAATAAAAAGTACATAGACAATGAAGTGATAACAACTTATCCCTTTTGCCCAGTAGAAGAAACAGAACTGCATTTCCTTAAAGTATGCCCATGCTATAGGCAACTAAGGGAAAAATACATATTGAAGCATTTTAAAAACGTTGGCATAATCACTATACAAGGTTTAGTATAAATAGCAATACAGAAATAACCAGGGACGTGGCCATATTTACATATTACGCATTAAAATAGAGAGAATCTTATATATAGGCAGTATAAAGGAGAAGCACAACTGAGAAAAACAAGAATATAAGAAACAAAACATCAATAGTATAAGTATAAACAACTAGCACGTAGATGGGTAGTTGAGATATGAAGGAAGATATACATGATACACAGTGGAAACGAATTGTATAGTCTGTTATAAAATTACCTTATACTGATTATCAGGGGATTATAGGGGATAGGATCTATGAGAGAATCTATGACAAGGGTAAAACGGGAAAATATAGATTTGTATAAACCTCGAACACTCAATAGGAACACATGGATTGAGTTGATTCATAATGAATTGTATTTGCCACTTGTTGTGTACATTGATATGGACAGGCCGGAGGCCTCATAATAAAAGGCGTGGCGCATTTGCGCGCGTCAAGCGTCTCTCTCTCTCTCTCTCTCTCTCTCTCTACGTCGTTCCCTCCTCTTCCCATCGGGACCTGCCTCGCTTTTGGACGATGGAAGAGTACAAGTGCCTGTGATTGGAGCGCATGTGTCCTGGGCGAGTGAGCGAGCCCTAGAGCAGCTGAGAAAGCTGGTTTATCAGCTCTTCAATCACCGTGCGTTCTGCTCCTTCAGCCCACCTTCTTCTCTCACAGTGTTCGTCTCCTAGGACATCACTAAACACGTGTGTACTCGGCTATCCTCCAGTGGAGCAGACCAGGATGTGTGGAGCTTAGGCAGCGTTGATTAGCTAGCACAGTTTCTTGGCAGCCCTGCCCACCACCCCGTGTCCCCCCTACTTCCCCACCTCCGCTTCCCCTTCCCCGTGTTCCTTCCCCGCTCCACTATAGAGCCCCATCCCCGATCCCCATAGCCCCAAAGGTCACTAGTTCAGCGACAGGCAAGTCTCTTTGTTTACACCATGTAGCTTGAAACATCTCTGACCATGAGTTGACCGCGATATCTCCCCCTTCCCCTCCCTCACTCCCCCAACATCACCCTCCAAACACTAATCTCCCACATCCCCCCCTTCATCCCCCCCCCCCCCCCCCCCCACACACACACACACACACATGCACATGCATCACTTTCTCTTCACCCTGTCCATGTCGTCACGAATTTACAGCAGTGACGCGCTATGGGACTGGGTTCCCCAGACAAACACTGAAATACACCCCAAGCAACTCACATTTTAAGTCCCACCACAAACTGTTCTCGATAGCGAGACACATATTATTATACAAACGGTACAGTCCCTGGATGCTTGCAGAAAGATTAAAGACATATGTTCTGTTCGCAAACTAAATTTCCTGTCAGTCAAAAACCCTGCAAACTTTTCAAGACCCCCCCCCCCCCCCCCCCCCCACACACACACACACACACACACACATACAAACAAAAACAAAAACTTGTGTCAACTGGACGGACCTCATAATGATCATTAATGCGTGAGGGTAGGGCTGTTGATTAACAGCAACATTACACCCGCCAACACACAACCTGAGCATGCTGACGTGAAACTGTGTAGACGTGCCATCCACACTGATCTTGCAACTGACAGGGGAACATGTTTATTCTGGTTTGCAAAAGGACCTTTACACAGTCAGGAAAGGTTTCGGACGGTCAACTGGTATTGATCCGTTCGAGCGGTATTGACTCGGGGAATCGAGTAGCGTGGCAGTAAGGACGCATTGATGGCACAAAGATGGTGGTTCTAACTATCCTGCGATATCCACAGCGACCTTTTTTTTCGAACGGAACGGAAATAAGAGGCATTTGGTGCATGGGTGCACAGGGAACACGATCCGAGCGACTGTCTTTTGGTAGATGTCTCAAGACTGGCAGTAGTCTGACACTGAACGAGACACAGAGGGCCAGGAAAATGACGCAAGAACGCGTTGAAGTGTGCGTTTGACGCCACTATGACCAGCGAAAATCGAATCATGCACAGTATGAATCACAATGTCCCGCAACGTCACCACCTTTGGGATAAAGACGGAAAAGAATGTCGTTGTCGATGACGTAGATAGGAGAGTGGGGAGGCAAGTCACTAACAACTGCAGCAAGCAGGTGTGTCAATAAATCATCACGTTTTTGAATGGCAGCACGGTCTTTGGGAGTACCGTCAAGCAAAGACAAGTCTGGAACAGGTAAGCGTTTAGGGGTTTATTTGTCCAACTTAGGCTGTTGGCGAGTGCTGACAGCACGAAAGGAGCCACTGATCCTGAACAAGAACTTGCACCAGGCAGTTACCCAGAATAAAGTCGGTGACAGAATCATCAATGACACAAGCCTTAACCTGACCCAAAAAATTAGGGGGTACAAACCTCCACCAAGGCAAGGCAAGGATAAAGACTTCATCTGACCACCAAAAGACCAACACTTCTGGGTCTTACCACTGAACTGGTCCTTACGAACAAAAGACCGACGTACTCCAGAAGTGCAACATGAATCCCTGAGGAGAGTAGCCTGAGAGTCATTGAAAGAGAAAGGCTCAGTAAGAGGCTATCCGTTGAGAACATGAGAGACCATATAATGAGTTTCCTCTCTTTTAGGGAGAGTCTCAGAATCTTGAGAAACAGCTGTATGTTTAGTACTATATGGACTATGATTAGCATAGTGGAGTTAACAGCCACAAAACGAGGAATGAAAACCATTGTTGAAATTCTCAGACCTTTGACGGAAATCATAGCCATGACCACCACCACCAGAGGAGTGTGAGACTCAGCCAGCAAAGTTTTCTCTATGGTAGAGTTTCTGCTATAACTATTAACCTCCACTTTTGTTTAAAGGCTAAGTTAAGCTTACAAAAGGGTAGGAGACAGTAATACAATGTTACAGTTTTAGTTAAACAACTCTTCCTTGTTTCGTATGAATTAAATCACACTGGCTTGAGCTCTGCTTAGTCCAAGTACACATGTGGTGTAGACATAAAGTCATACACTACAAATCATTCCACCATCACCAGTATTTATAAATCAGAGTAGCAGTTTTTACCTAGCACAGGCATACTGTTTTCCTGATCAAAGTTAATCATGTAATTATCTTAACAGACAGAATTGCATACTGGCAAAAGCCAAGGTGCACACACAAAGAACAGTGGTCAGATTGGTAACAAAGAATCATAACCACTGGGAGAGAGCTTTTGCCCTATGATGGCAAGCAAACTACAACACAGAATAATCATTCATCAGTTTGATAAATGTTGCTACGCATTTGTACAAAGTTACAATGTTAACACACAGCATACATAAAATCAATACATAGATTCAAAAATGTAAAACAGAGTTCCAACTCACTTTTCCTAGGAATGAACAGTGACAGAGACTGGAGGTCAAGGAGTACTAGGCCTTCCCTAATCGTCTCTTTGTCTTCCTCTGTTCTTGACTACAGGCAGTCCTGAGGGGTCAGTGAAGTTGCGCCTGAAATAGTTGAGTTTTACGTCCTCATAGCAAAAGCTTTTAGGGACATGTCGTTCGTTCACAGTAGTCTTTGGTGTCATTGGATTTAAAAGATTTTCATGGTGCGGTTGGTCATTGTTGTTATTCGATGGTGGTAGTCATTGAATTGTCTCCTTTCGTTGTAGTTGTTGGTGTGCATTTCATCTTCTTTTGAGGTGGGGGTAGAACCAGTTGTCGAGTCCAGAGGATGTCAGGGCATTGGCGAGCATCCTCATGGGTTGAGTCCCTAAGGTTGGGGGTGCGGCAGCAGTAGAAATTCGTGCAGCTGTAGTTGGGTGTGTTCGTCTGTAGTCTCGGATGGGCCGTTCTCCTCTCCCCCCTCTCCTCCTCCTGGTGGTAGGATGAAGGCCACTCTAAGATGATGTTAGGATGTTAACACAGCTCTGTGCTGAACCGTTGATCAGTTGATCAGTTGTTCTGCAAGTCTCACACTTGCAAGTTGCGCCCGTGAAGTTGCGCCTGTGTGTGTGAAGTTGCGCCTCTGCGTGTCTGGTATATGAATTTTCTCACTTACCCAATCAAATTTTGACAACCTGTCATTCACCCATCAGGGGTGATAGGGGGAGGGATTTAGTCTAGTCACCAATCGCCTAGGGAATTGTTTGAACCTAATCGGCACCCGTTAATTTATGCGTCCGTATAGGTGTCCGCGAGCACCAGTTAAGTTATGCATCTGTATAGGCGTCCGCGAGCACCAGTACTTTATGCGTCCGTATAGGTGTCCGCGAGCACCAGTTAAATTATGCGTCCGTATAGGTGTCCGCGAGCACCAGTTAATTTATGCGTCCGTATAGGCGTCTGCGAGCATGTGTAGGTGACTGCGAGCACGGGGATCGCGTCAATTAAGGCCGCACGTGGCTCAGGTGGGGGGGGGGGGGGGGGGGGGGGGGGGGGGGGGTTGGTGGTGGTGGTGGAGGAGAGCGCGGCAACATGCCTTTGTGTCAGGGTTAGAGAGAGAGAGGGGGGGGGTGGGGGGTGAGACGGGCTATTGTTAGAACGCACATCCCACGCTGTGTAGTATCGCCCAGCATGGGGAGGGAGGGTTGAGAGGGGGGAAGGAGGTAGGCCGATAAGAACGAAAGGCGTCACGCGTTTACCATGACGCAATATTTTCCTTTGTCATAGATCGTGTCAGTCTGGCCGTTGGCACCGTCCTAAGCGGGGGGGGGGGGGGGGGGGGGGGGGGGGGGGGGGGGGGGGGATAGATAGATTTGAAATCTATTTTTTGGTTTGGTGTTTTAGTGGGACCAATCGGATGGTTTTGTCAAGCGTCACTTCACATTGCCCTTGATGTTGTTGTTGTTGTTGTCGTTGTCGGTTTTGTCGTTCAGATGTCGACAAAGAAGATGCGGTCGATGCAGAGTCCATGGATGAAGGATTGCCGACGATGATCACATTGGACTCATGGTCGTTTTGTTGTCGTTGACCGTGGTCCTGCCTCTGGATCACCTGATCCAGCTGATGTTGTATGCTGATGATCCGAGTCTCCAGAGGGACCGGCAGCTCGTAGGTAGGTATGTTCTCTGTCCGTGGTGAAAATCTGATTTCAAAGTGAGAAAGGTTTGCCCGTGTGGTGGAGTCTAGGTGTAGATGAAAATAGTTGCCGACATTACCGGAAGTGACGTTGTTATCATTACTGCTTGTGGCACTGGTGAGGGAGTGGCTTTGGTTGACTGCGCCAAATGATGATAGTGTTGGTATTCTTCCTGTGTCTTGAGGCTGGCTTGGTCATCATCTACAACGTGAACTGACTGCCGTAGTGGCCTATCCCTTTCATGACGATGCCTCTGGCCCTGTAAACAGGACCCCCACAATCGGTGCTTTTCTCTGCTACTGGTCTACTGTTATGCCCACACATC
>JADBJO010015936.1:7500-20000 GCA_016801955.1 Conus betulinus | reverse complement strand
ACTTCTCGCTCTCTCCCCTGGCATCTGAACAGTTGTGCACTTGGGCCCCATCGACATTCTGCTTGTTACAAGGTAAATGTGACTCCATATTTTCTTTGTTGTTGTTGTTCTTAGAAAACTAGGACTTAGTCTAGGTGCGTCATCATAGAATTGGGGGCTTGGCTAACGGTACTCTCTCTAGTTAGAATGGAGTGAATAAATGCAACTACAATTGGACTTTGGCGTTTCGGCTCAGTGTTAGGTGTGCCTTCTGCCTCTGCTCACTATCTACCTGACTGAAACATTCCTGTAGCCTTCTCTCTATCTCCAGACACACGTGAGCATATATCTATTTCTGTGACAGTTGGTGGAGATGCGAATCGATCCCCCTCACCTCTCCTCGCAGCTAAAGCGTTAGCTCTACCTTCAGTGCATTTAAGTATTGGATCGCACAGGCCCGTACTTGTGGAACCACTATTTCCTGTTCTCCGTGCGCCTATTTACCTTCACTAATAGAATTCTTTACTTGTTCTACAAGTTGAAACTAGGGCACTAACCTCCAAATCCTGTCGTTACTGTTAAAAAAAAAAAAAAAAAAAAAAAAAGAGGAGGGGCCTCACAATCGCTTGTTTTTTTTCCATGTCTCGGCTTCCAGTTCTTATTAGAAACAATCACTCTAGTAGACCAGTCACTCGTTCATACGCTCAAAGTTTAGTCGACAATCCCTTCTCCCATCACGCGGTGTCATCCATTCCTACTCAAGAGTCACCTACTCCCTCCCCATCCAGTCAGTCAACGTTTAGAAGAACACGTGTCTCCCTCCATTCCAGAATCTGACCTTTCTGTGTCAGATTACGAGGAGGAAAGTACTTTCATCCCGGTCCTTTTGACGAACTTACATCTACAGACATGGCCTGTTCTCTGTCGTCAGTTAGTGTTACAACTGCAACATACACTCTAACAACTTCATCCTCGTCACACACCACTCTGGCTTCATCATCCCACTCTCTTCCCACGCCCAGGTCTCATCTCTCTCTCAGCTACACATCATCACTGACCGACAATGCAACCCATGCCCCTGTTAGTACTACCTCCTACTATTCTCACCCTCTTCCGTCCAGTGCTCACAGTCAGCCTATCATTACCGGAGACAGTCTAGGACGAAACGCCCAGCCCCCAACTCCCACCCTTCACCTGCCCCATCAGTTAATGCCTGATCCTTTTACCGGCAGACCAACGCAGGACATTGCTTCCTGGCTGAAAACTTTTGACAGATATGCCATACTACAAGGTTGGCAGGAGGACAGTAAAAAGAGCGATCCTCCCCCTTTTAATGAAGGACCAGGCGCAGTTGTGGCTGGATGGATTAGATCCGTCAGTCCCTGACTTGCACACGTATCAAGGACTGTGTGATGCTCTGATCAGGCGCTTTACGCCTCATGAGTCCACGCGATGGATTCGATTGAAACAGTTTAACGACCGTCGGCAACTACCCCATGAGACAGTAGAAGATTTCTTTGCGTCGATGACGCGACAAGGACAACAGCTAGACAAACCCCCCAAAGATATCATGGAAACTATTGTCAATGGCCTCCTTCCATCCATTTCAAAATTTGTTATGCTGCGTGCGCCCCAGTCTCTCCAACAAGCCCTTGACTTGGCCCTGACCGCATCTGTCTTTCAGGACTCTCCAGCCACAGATAAAGTAGAGGTGGCACTGGCCTCACTCACTGAGCAAATAGGAGCCCTGAAGACTGACTTACAAAGAATGGACTCGGCTCGCGGGAATACCCGGTTTCACGCCACACACAGACCGCAACACAGGCCACATGTGTTGACCCCCAACAGAGCCTCGCCACACAGCGCGCACTTTGACCCTGGGGATAACGGCACCGCCCAACCACGCTCATTCAACCAGCCCGCTGGCCACAGACACGTTCGTCCCCCCCTTGCGCGGCAGCAGACGCCTTGCCGTTCATGTGGAGGCGCTCATGCGCGACACACGTGTCGGTTTCGTGATGCAAGGTGCCATCATTGCCACGTCATCGGTCACACCGCCGCCGTTTGCTTTAGGCGCAGCAGTAGCAGATAGGGGTTTCCCCTCATGACTTCCAACGCCAGGATTGGTTGCCATGAGAAGAACAAAATTCATGACTCTGAACCCGTCCCACACATTAGGTCATTCTCCAACTGTAGTAGATTTAGAGTCTACATCAAGAACAAACCCTACACCAGTCTGGTAGATACAGGTGCTGATGTCTCCTGTGTTAGTAGCCAAATTGCAAATGATTTAGTTGAAGACAATCTAGTCAGCCTGCAGCCCTGCCCCCTTGCCTTCATCAAGGGAGTCGGTGGACAGCCCGTTAGAGTCCTAGGAAAAATTGAACTGCCCCTCAAACTTTCCAGTCTGCATGTTTCACAGTCATTCATTGTTCTGGAGCATTTGACTTGTCCCTTGATTTTAGGCATTGATTTCTTAACGGCACATCAAGCCTCCCTCCACTTTGGTACCCATCACCTTCAGCTGTACAATGGCTTAACATCAGTCCCCTTTCTGAAAGACCAACCTGACAGTGTGCCTGTCCAAGTGTTGCACACAAACATCTATCCCTCCTTATTCTGAAGTGTTGCTACCTGTTCGCGTCACCTCCAAGTGTAGCCATGCCATTGGTGTCATTGAACCGTTACAGGCATTGCTGTCAAACAAGAAGGTGATTGCAGCAAGAACCTTGGTTACACTAACAGAAAATCAGGCCATGTGTGTTGTGCGTAATAACTTCGCTTCCACTGTGAGATTAACACCCAGGGATACAATTGGTCATTTTGAGGAAGTTTCCCAAGATTTGGGGGAAATTTCGAACACTCTGCCAATATTAGGTCAGCAGCTATTCAAACTGACTCTAACCAACTTTCTAATGCCAAAACCATGATAGCCAATTTAGGTATTGACTTATCAGATTCAGATTTGACTGCAGATCAAAAAGATTCTTTCACCCTCTTTCTAGCCCAGAACAGAGACATTTTTGCTGCTGACATGTCAGAGCTAGGTGAGACTCACCTGGTGTCTCACACCATCGACACGGGTGACTCTGCTCCCATCAAACAAAGGCCATATCGTACAGCACCCGCTCTGAATGCAGAAATAGAGAGACAAAGTCAATGAAATGTATATCAGCATGGGGTTGTTCGCCCTTCCACATCCCCCTGGTCGTCTCCTGTGGTTTTAGTGAAAAAGAAAGATGGTACCTATCGCTTTGCGGTCGATTACCGCAAATTGAACAAAGTGACCAAACCGGTACATTTCCCCCTCCCCCGCCTGGAAGATGCGTTAGACATCATGGGACAATCCACCATGTTCTCCACCCTTGATTTGTTTTCTGGCTTCTGGCAAATCCCACTAGATTCTGAGTCTCAGGATAAGTCCACCTTCACGACTCATTTCGGATCCTTTGCTTGGACCAGAATGCCCTTTGGATTACAGGAGCCCCTGGATCATTTCAGTCTATGATGAACCGTGTCCTTGCTGGACTCACATTCAAAACTTGCCTGGTTTTCATTGATGACATTCTCTGTCTGTCCAAAAACTTTGAAGATCATTTGTCTCATCTTTCTGTGATCTTTGATCGGATCCGAAACGCTGGTCTCAAACTCAAACCCACGAAATGTCATTTTGCTGCTGCTAAGGTGACATATTTGGGACACATTGTTACTAAGGATGGAGTCTCAGTTGACCCAGCGAAAGTAGAACTGGTTCAAAACTTTCCCACGCCCCAGTCTCAACATGATGTCCGGTCATTTCTCGGCCTAGCAAACTACTATCGCCGGTTTGTCAGAAACTTCTCTTGCATTGCAGCCCCTCTCAATGATCTTCTGAAAACTCAAGCACAATTCCAATGGAATCCGGCTGCAGAACAAGCCTTTCAGACACTGAAATCGGCACTCACATATGCACCTATTCTGGCTTATCCTGATTTTGAACGTCAGTTCATTTTGTACACGGATGCCAGCAACAAGGCCATCGGCTGTGTGCTAGGACAGAGAGATGAACAAGGGCGGGAGCGCGTGCGTGATCGCCTATGGCGGTCGAGCATTGCGGGGTGCTGAACTACGTTACGGCATTACTGAAAAAGAGACACTGGCTCTGGTAGATTGTATACGGCATTTCAAAGTGTACCTCTCTCACGCCAAATTTCTGGTGTACACTGACCACTTGGCAACAAAGTTTCTGCAGAATGTCAAGGACCCCACAGGTCGTTTGGGTAGGTGGGCCCTCTTCCTTCAGTCGTTTGATTATGAATCATTCATAAACCATGGCCGGGTACACAATAATGCTGATGCACTGAGTCGCATGCCCCATGCACCACCAGCTACACCTGACCCTCCTGACCTTGACCCGCCCACTCCCATTCTGCCCTCGCCATCACAGCCTGTTCCCCACGCCGTCACGCAGTGTAACACACCAAGGGTGGAGTCCTGCGAGCCGCACCCAGTCCTAGATCCCGTTAGCAGCGTAGGCACTTCCATACCTTCCACGCCACCCTCTGTCTCTCCCTCACCCATCCCTGCGGCCTTTCAAGCAACGGGAAACCCCCCTCTGCTTGACCCAGCTGATCAGTCTACTCCGCCCTGTCCATCCTTCTCAGCCCCAGTCATTACTCAATCTCCCGGCGTCTTCCCTCCTTGTGCACATCAACCCCCCAGTGTCACGCTCCACACTGAGCCGGCCACACCCACTGTAACAGTCTGTACCGTGGATACAGTGGCTGACGATGACCTGCGTGACATGCAGTTGAAGGACTCTCAGTGCCGGCCCTTTATTGATTACTTGCAGACGGGTCAGTTACCACAGGAGAACAAGACAGCCCGCCGGCTGATCCTTGAGAGTCAAGATTATGTCCTGCACAATGGCGTGCTATACGACCTCTACTATCCGCGGGGTCAGGGACACAGAAGTGAGCGAGTAGTCAAACAGTTAGTAGTCCCTTTTCCTCTCAGAAACGACATTTTGCTATCGTTTCACGACTCGCTCCTTGGTGGTCACTTTGCCACTGAAAAGACGTACCAGGCAATCAGATTGAGATATTTCTGGATAGGCATGTACTCGGATATCATGGTCTATGTCAAGTCGTGCGATGCATGTCAAAAGGCTAAGAGGGTGATACACCCACAAATTCCTCCGTTGAAACCGTTGCCCTTGGCACCAAACAAACTGTTTTCCAGATGGCACTGTGATATACTTGGCCCACTGACCCCCAGTGAAGAAGGCTATAAATACATTCTGCTGTTGTGTGTTCCTTCAGCAAGTGGGTGGAGATAATTCCGTTGAAAGATACCACAGCCGCCACCATAGCCCGTCATTTCTATGACTCCATCATCTGTCGCTATGGTGCGCCTGATCAGCTGTTGTCGGACAGGGGACAGAATTTCCTGTCCAAGGTGGTGACTGAGGTGTGCAACATTTTTCAGATCACACGGGTGCACACCAGTAGCTACCACCCACAGACCAACGCCACATGTGAGCGCACAAACGCTACTATTGCCCAGTCTATCAGGGCGCAGTGTGACAAACACCCACTGTCCTGGCCTTCCATTCTTCCTGGTATCGCCGCCGAACTGCGGACGGTCCCCTCCACAGAGTCCACCATGTTTTCTCCCTTCTTTATCCCTTTTCAAACAGGAATGTCGGCTGCCCATTGACACTGCGCTACGATCTGATGATCTGCCTGTATCTGCACAGCCGTGCATGGAGGATATCATCCAAAACGCTGAACTGATCAAAACCATGGTCAGTGACAATATCCTCACAGCTCAGCAGCGTTACAAGGCACAGTATGATAAAAACACCAGTCCCCCTCAGTATAGGGAAGGTCAACAGGTGTTGGTGCAGTGCTCACACAAGGTGCAGGGCATTTCTGCCAAGCTGCAACAGAAATATGATGGTCCATACTACATCACTAAGATTCTGCCCAATGGTGTGTATGTGCTCCGTCATAGTCAGAGTAACAAACAACTCAGATCGCCAGTGCATGCTATGAGACTGCGACCCTACTTTTCACATGAGGATAGACCCACCAACCCTCCAGAGGCAGACCCGGACCCACTGTTGTTCGGACAGGACGACAACGAGTCGGTCTCCGATACCGATGAGGTGACACACTCACCCACACAGGCGGTCTCCGATACCGATGAGGTGACGCACTCATCCACACAGATTCCAGCTAGCCCCGGCCCCTCCCTCTCTTCCAGCTCAGCCTCCAGCACAACACCACGCCTTCCCCAACACTGGACAACCAGGTCCCCTCTGATGAGGAAACATACCTCGTGGAACAGATTCTTGCTTGTAAGATGATAGACAAACACAAGCATTACAAAATCAAAGTGGGTTGGGTACCGGAACACCACTTGGGAGCCTGAGTCACACATTCCTGCACATCTAGTCCGAGATTTTCACATCCGAAAGACAAACAATGGGCGTAAACGCCGACGTTAAGCGTATAGAATGAGGGCCAACACACATTGCTCTTTCACTCTCTGCCTTTGTTCTTTGGTCACTAAGCTGTGTTTTTATGCATGTTCACCTTCCCACCCTCTCCCATGATGTGTGGTTATCAAGACTGGTTAATGAGGATTCGAGGACAGGAGACTGAAATGGATCACACGATGTGTATAGCTGGCCGACGGGTCTGACTATGCATGTGTACAAACTGACATCCTGGTAAATTGTTGGTTTGTGCTGGTGTGATTATTGTTCCTTTTCCCCCTTCGTCGCTTTGTTGCACGTCTGGCATCAGCTTATCAATCAGAAACAGTTCAACTTCTCCTGAATGAACAGCTCTAATGCTGCTTCCTCAAGACGGGTGTCGACCATCACCTGCACTTTTTTTTCCCCATGTCATTGACATGTCAATTCGTCTTGTTGCGTCTTGTTTGTCTGATTCGTTCGTCAGCAATATCTACGTTCAGTGATAAGAATAAAGCGTCAGTCCTAAACGCTCCACGGTTATATCATCAGTACAGTTACCGTTCATGTGTAAACAGATAAGCTTATTACTCTACTTCAGCTGCTTATTATGTTACTGCTATACAATTCAACACCCACGTGCGTACGTAATGAATATTCTTGCAAGGTCGCTATTATCTTTGTTCGTTTATTGTCGTTATTCATGGTCCACCTCCCTTTTCCTTGATCCACGGTTGGTTTATCATGGCACACTACTGGGCGCTGACAACCCACTGTACATAATCCTACTCCTCCGCCCACTGCTATTACTCCTAACGGCACATTACGCCTCATGACTTCACAATACTACATGGCTGCTACTACTGCTTCTACTACTATACGGCGCAAATGCCGCATGACCAAGTGCTACGGTCCAGAATCTTGCCTGCCTCTGTATATATTGTTCTATTACTCAGCATTGTATTCGAGAGTTATGCGCTGGCGACTCTCCTGCTGGTAATATATCTCCTTCGTGCCAGTTGATTGTGAACTTTATGAGACTATGTACTACAATTTTATGACTCAGCATTGTATTTGAGAGTTATGCGCTGGCGACTCTCCTGCTGGTAATACATCAGGCCCATTGTCAACGTTCAGATGATTTCATTTGTGCCGATCACTGCCATCTCCCCTCCTCCCCCCCTTCCCCCCCCCCCCCCCCCCCCCCCCCCCCCCCCCCCCCCCCCCCCCCATCCCCCCCCCATTTCGTCAAGGACCATTAATTGCAATATTCGTCAAGTACTTTTGTTTCATTCAGTGTTTCGTTTATGTTTGGATATTAACACGTCTTTTGAGTGTTTCAGGAACTGCTGCTGAATCAACATACAATTTTTCCTTCTACCTCTGCGGCTTATTTTTGTTTCGGAGCGACTGCGCGTTCGTCTTTACGCTTACGTACTTTTCAATGTCAGAATGATGTGACTTCTCACATTCGCGCAGACCAACTCACAACTTTATCCATACATTTCATTTTTTTTCGGGCTATCTGTTAAATTAATGCGGCTGCACACTGATGAGCAGGGTTTGCAAAACGTATCCATTCAAATATTGTTGGAGCTGCTTTCGGTCTCTTTTGCTCCACATCGTTTATTAGCGTCACATTACACATCAGGTCTCGTTTTGTGTACACAGCGCAAGCGATCATCCTTGTGAATATGCGCATTCATCATGTTTGTGTCGTGTTAAGGATCCTTATGTTTCGTTGATGTAACGACGTGTCTGCATGTTTATGTGTCATCCATTTTTCATTCATCTGATCATGCATGAGTTGTTTCTGTCACCACAAACCATATTCATCTCATTGTCCATGGCCATGGTCATCATCTTCATGTTCATCATCGTTCATCTTCATTCGTCATTGCAGGTGTTGTCTAACATATTCACCCGTTGTTGTTTTTTTTCTTCTTCTTTTGTTAGGCAAGTTCCGGCTTTGTTCTGCCCGGCTATTAGTCATGTTCCAATTCATCAATGATGCTGCTGTATATAAAGAACATGTGAATTCATCGTCCCAGTAATATAAATGACATATTTATTCAAAGAGGAGTTTTATCATATGCAGTCTATGACTGTTCTAAGGCCACCTTCAGTTTGTTTTTGGTAAACGGAATATCACAGTTTTATAAAAGACATCACCTTAGATAATCACCTAAGCTCTGCCGTGTTACCTACTCCATAATGAAGATTTGTATTCCTGTTGTGATCAAATAAAAGTCCATATCCCTAGACCATAATCTACCCTTGCTTTAACTTGTTGGCGGTATATGGTTGAGACATGTACGGGTTTGCAAGCCAATAGTCCTCTGCTTGTTCCATTAAAAACGCCACTTAAAATACTTCACTTTTTGTGTTTTGTTTTCACACACTCTGTATGCCCAGTTCATGAAGATGCTTACTGATTTATCTGTGTTCGTTTAGTTATGTCTAGGTGTCATTTTGAATTATTTCTAGCCTGGAATGCAATTCTCTTTGATAATATGTTTATTACACCTTTCCCTCACAATCATTAAGTGGCATTTCTTTCGTGATCCTTTTGTAATCTCAAACTGTCATCGGGCTCCAGTGTGATCTCTTCCAGTTCAGAAACCAAAGCAGTGGCTCACACATTCCTTGCAATCGCGTACACGTCTCACAATTCATAGAAGGTCAAGAATTTTCCTTTGCATTTATTCTTAATCGTGTGCTGATAAAAAAAAAAAAAAAAAAAAAAAAAAAAGTTTGGCATCGTCGCTTTTTCAGGTCCGACCCTTTGATTTTCTTTGTGTTGTTACTGTGATTGGTATTAATCGCCGAGGATGTGTTCTTCGTTCTCTTTCATTACATTATGTGGATCGTATGCGTGCTACATTATTTTGCCTTGGCCGTGAATGAATTGCATTTGTCGTGAAGGATTTTTTTCCCCTTCATCATTGATGCATATTGTGTCCCTCTCAGTACTACGTTCCTTTTTTTTTCTTATTTCAGGGCTTACTTATCACTAGCTCTTCATCTTAATGGAATGTGGTCTGACGTGTTCTGTTTTTACGAAGGTTTTACTGTATGCCTTTCTCTTATATTTTGCAGTGTCGAGTGACTCACAGGCTAGACTCCATATGTCCTTGCATTGTATGGTAATAAGTTTGACATTACTTTACGATGATGTCACTGCTTTTATTACGAATGTACTTATCTGGTTTTCTTCTCGCTTTTGTGGCCCTTCCTTTGAGGACTCCCGTTGCATCTTGATAGCAACATATTCCAGCTTCCATCCTGTCTGGTTGGAGGAGTAATACCTGTATTTGGACGTATCTTGCATTTCGTATACATGAGCCTTGTTCATCAAGTTCAACAAGAATTTTGCAAATTTTTTTTTAGCTTTGTGGCTTTGTGGGTTCTCCCCTCCTTTCGGAACTGACCAGAGTGATATACATAGCCCACCCCCACCCCCTTGATATTCCTTATAAGTGTCCCTTATGAGTGCTCGGATATGTATTCTGTTGCTATTGTCATTGCATTAAGTATTCTTTGTACACTGTCCACCTTTCTTTTTTCATATATGTATACTTTGTGACATTATGGGTGACCTTCATGACTCATGTCTCCAATTTTACGCTTTGCTTCTTCCTATAACATTTCACTGTTGTGATACAGTACCATGTCTCAGTATTTCTCATCCAGGGTATAAATATTATCAGTGATTGTGCCTGTAATGCCATGCTATGTATTTCATCAATTCTTTTTATTGTCTTCAGCCAAGCCCAGTAGCTTCATTTGGTCATCTTTATCAGTTCACACATTGCCCAGTTGTGCCTATGTCATTTTGTTACGCTTTTCATGTTGTTTTGTTATTGATGGCGCTCTGTCGCTGTTATCAGCAAATAATGCACACGGATGGCAAGCAATGGTGCCTTTTGGCTTTCTTCTCAATTCCCCTCTAAGAAGTACCAAGAAATACATTATCCTCCCCCTCCCCCTCCCAAGACAGCATGCATTGCACAAATTGTAGCTATTCAGACTACCTACATTGTCATGAGGTACCATCGCCACGTCATGTACTCTAGCTGCACTTATGCGCGCGCTGACTTCGACTGAGGCGACTTGAAGCACCTGTACATCGCATGTGCTGTCCACGAGCAAGCCCGATGCCAGACCTTTTCGTCGATGGGCAATCGCCCTCAGCCTGCCACCCCCTTCCTCCGCCCTCGCCAACTCCCCGCCGCCCACGCTGTGTGCTGTTTCCTTCTACCTGCTTCAAGGACATCGCGCCTGGTGGGTCAGCTTTCAACACCTGGCCAAACAATTCCATCACAAGGGGGACGCCTGGCTGTGACGCGCATAATGCCACACGTTGGTATTTCTTCCATCAACTACGTCCGTTCCAGATAAGACGAGCCCAGCATCGACTACTGATGGATCTCCGTCACACACGAGCACTCTCTCAACTCTGCAGACATGCTGCATTACAGACTGTATGAACTGTCCCAGAAACTGTTCCTCATTGCAGCCACGGTGTTCTTCAGGCAGTGACTCAAGCGCTGAGTGTGACATTTTTTTTCCTACAAGTGCAAGGACTCTTGCTTCAGTTCAAAGTGAAATGAACCGATATACGAACTCTGGTGCCATATATTGCCATATTAGCTACGTTTAGGTGCAATGCTGTCTTCATATTCCTTAAAATTACTTTCAAGTAATCCCTTCATGACTTATGAAGTGTAACATTCCCTGATCCAGAATGCCCTTATTGTCTGCCATCCCTGTGCTGAAATATGGAGTCACAACCTATTTTAAAAATAGTCCAGCCCTTCCCTTCTCATCTCCAATTATTGCAAAAATGAGGACATTTTTAAGGGAAGCGGGGGCAATTATCACAGAGTGATATACATAGGAGCTACACACACACAGGCACACACACACACACACACACACACACACACACACACACACACACACACACACACACACACACACACACACACACACACACACAGCCTGAGAGATATTCTGAGCCTCTCCAGTGCCATCCCCTCCTCCCCGAGCAGTTACATCCGGTCATTCTACCTACCCAGGATGGACCGAGCCATTGATTGCCTTGATCTATAGCGTGACGCCTGAGAGACATTCTAAGCCCCTCCCTCCCCCCCCCCCCCCCCCCCCGAGCGGTACATCCGTTCTTTACCTACCCGGATGCATTGACATGCTAGGTCCACTCTCCTGCTCCCCCCCTCCCCCCCACATTGCTACCCCCCCCCCCCCTTCCCCTCATCCCTGAGCAGGGGTCAGTAATGAAAACCAGACCTCGATAATGTCCAGTGCCTGGCGTTCTCTGACTGTGTCAAAGACGTGCCACGCTACACAGTTATTCAATTCAGACCCGGGCAAAAGCTATATAAACTAAAGATGTCAACTTCTCGCTCTCTCCCCTGGCATCTGAAACAGTTGTGCACTTGGGCCCCATCGACATTCTGCTTGTTACAAGGTAAATGTGACTCCATATTTTCTTTGTTGTTGTTGTTCTTAGAAAACTAGGACTTAGTCTAGGTGCGTCATCATAGAATTGGGGCTTGGCTAACGGTACTCTCTCTAGTTAGAATGGAGTGAATAAATGCAACTACAATTGGACTTTGGCGTTTCGGCTCAGTGTTAGGTGTGCCTTGTGCCTCTGCTCACTATCTACCTGACTGAAACATTCCTGTAGCCTTCTCTCTATCTCCAGACACACGTGAGCATATATCTATTTCTGTGATACAAGGGAGATCAAAAGACAGACACAAAGACGGACAGAAACAAATACAAGTAACCTCGATTTAATTGAAACGAAATTGAACATGAAATGAGACAGGGAACAGTAAACAATAGAATATAAACAAGTAGGGTTGGTGGTTTGCGCTTGTTTTCCCCCACTATTAGATTGTTCGTCTTTGTATTTGTCTGACTTTATTCAAGTTTAAAAGGCTGTGCCAGTCTTGAATAAAAGTTACTCGAGATAAGTTTTCTTATGGGAGCAAGAGTTACCCTACTTGTTTATTGTTTACTGTTCCCTGCCTCA
>JADBJO010015935.1:40000-42091 GCA_016801955.1 Conus betulinus | reverse complement strand
GTTGCCATACTTCAGCAGGGTGTGAAGAACGGCCTCCAGGTCCTCGGGCGTCGCCCAGGATCCTCTGCTCGAACAGCACCCTGCCCCACGTCCGGGTCCTTGGGGGAACAGGGCGCCCTGCGGACTGTCGAAACGCCTGCAGGGAGGGGAAGGGAGGGGACGGAGCAATCCATGGATCAGCCAGTCACAGTGTCTGTTCAATGGCGGTTAGTCGTTTAGACCGCACAGGATACTCTTTTTAAAACCGCCGATCAGTATTTTCGACGGGGGAATCACGAGTCACACACCACACACCCACCCAAACCAATTAAACTAACTAACAGCGCTGACAGGTAATCTGATACTCGACCTGTACATGAATGCAGTCGATCTACCCCCCCCCCCCCCCCTTTCCCATTTTAAACGGGAAATCAAGTCATTAACTTTGCATCAATTCAAACCGTCAATCAGTTAGTCAATCAATTTAAATTGCTTCAGTCCATCCACCCATTCATTATCCTGTCGGTGAATAAACAAATCAATATATCACTCATCCAACCGAACTTTTTTTCAATAATAATGACAATCATAACACAGCATTTTTAAAGCGCCTTGCCAATGGTTCTAGGTGCTGACAATCCACACTGTCGTGTACGCAGCGGGCTGCCTACCTGGGTAGTGCGGACTGAGGAGCTGCCTGCCGGCGCTTCGTTCCGTCGTTTCCTGTGTCATCCAGTCAATATCGTTCACTCAATTTCTTAACTTCCTTCATCCTTTCAATTTCTCACGCAGAGTGCATGGCATGCTATGTGTAACGAGTCATCCATACTAACGGCCAAACTGGGCTCCTCTTCCGAAAGTTGATGATGGAATTTTACATGTGTGCAAGATGTTATGCGTGCGTTCACACACGGAACCTCAGATACCATCGAGTCTATAGAAATGGAGTCAGAACCATTCGAAGGACCCCCCCCCCCCCCTCTTCCGCCCCCCCCCCCCCCCCCCCCCCCCCCCCCCCCCTGTACCGAAACGGCCCGGCGGAGATTAGAACCCGCAACCCCAGGATCACTAAGTTTACGAGTCCGGCGCGCTCTACCAACTCTCGCCCTTTCTTTCCCAGTTTGAAAGACAAATCGAACTGAATGTCAAGTCCATCGGATGGGGACTGTAAGCGAGTCGGACCTGTGTGCCTTCCTGGTCCCCTGCACACGTTAAAGAACCCACGGCTGTTGAAAATCGAAAAAAGCAGGGGGGTTCCCGCTGCCCTGGCAAAATTGATGTAGATTGAAAATAGCCGCCTGGTATTTCTTACCAAGCCTCAAAAATTGTCTCATACTGTTATCGTGTGCCATCGTGTACCGGTGGAAATGGAGGATGCGTATAAAACATCGTATACATCCTATGTGAGAAACTGGAAGAATAAATAATGAGATATAAATGAAAATGAGTGACTGATATTGAACGGTACGGGAAACGACTGAATGAGTGCCAGTAGGCTGCTCTTCGGCCGGCTCTACTGGGTAGGCAGCCCGTTGAGTGAGTGAGGTAGTGTGTTTATTGTAAAGCGCCTAGAGCTTGGTCTGTGACCGAGGATAGGCGCTATATAAATACCCAATATAATAATAATAATAATGATAATGATGATAATAATAATAATAATGACTTCAATCACTCCTTCCCTCATTCACCCGCTCACTCATTTACTCAATCTAAACACTGGAATCAGGCACTCGACTTCTCCCCGAATCCCATCAAAACAACCAAGAAACTGGTCCCCAGCCACCAATAATTTCTAATGGGGAAACAGGACGCACGATTTCTCCACACGGAGTCAGCCAGTCAGCCAGGTTATGCAACCTGTCAAGCAAGCAACACAAGTCCGCTGGACGTGAATGGCCACAAAATACCAAACATTTCTATGAAAAAAAAAAAGAAACCGGTTTGCAAGGGCACACACACACACACACACACACACACACACACACACACACACACACACAGGCGCATGCTCGTGCAAATTCCTCTAAAACCGAGCGAATTCCTCAGACTCTGAACTTAGAGCAATTGCGTTCATTTATTTTTCCGAAGTGCGTGTGCGTGCGTGCGTGCGTG
>JADBJO010015935.1:30000-37500 GCA_016801955.1 Conus betulinus | reverse complement strand
GGGTGTAAGCAGAACGGAGAATGGATCATGCACGTGAGTAGTGGCAGAAAGGATCATGCACATGAGTATAAGCAGAAAGGGATCATGCACATGAGTATAAGCAGAATGGATCATGCACATGAGTATAAGCAGAATGGATCATGCACATGAGTATGAGCACAAAGAACCAGGCACACGACTGCCAAACTGAGAAGCATACCAGTGCGTGGCCATAGAGACTGCAGCAAAAGGGTCAGGGCGCACGCACCTGTCGATGTTTCGAAACAACTGTCGAATCGAGAAAGAAAAGGATCAGCAGAGCGCTACAGGCACGGGCAGAGGCAGCTGAAAAGGGGTCCTGCTGGTCTGGTCAAGAGAGGAACGTTAGTGAACTTGATGAGGCTTTGTATTCCTAATGTAGAAAGGTGCCCTGTATCTGTGGTGGGTGAGACATTCGTCTCAAGTTTGCTTTGGCATTGTGGGTGCTCAGCCATCTAGAAGGTGGAGGACGACGACGAGGAGGAGGAGGGGAGAGGGGGAGAGGGTGAAAGTGGGTGAAGAAGAATCGCTGAAAGAAGGAAGGAAAAGATGATCGCGCGCGCGCGCGCGCGCGCGCACGCACGCACAAATGATAGTAACAGGATGATGATGGCAATAATGACGACGACGAAGACGATGACAGCGGCAATGATAGCAAGTGCGGCAGAAACCGATTCCCAACTTTTAATGTGATTTTTGTGGGGCCTTTGACAGAGTCACTGCCAACTTTTTGTCCCAGGGAGACATGTGACGGAAAGAAATCCCAGATCCCACCGCTCCCCTTCCCTTTCCCCTCCCCATCCCGTCATTATCAACCCCTCACCCTCAGCCACTGGGCGAGGATCTGGTGGAATTGACGTAATTCAGGGGTAGGGGTGGGAGGCAACATCAACAAATATTTCCTAACCGTCGCACAAAAGGCGGCAAGGGCGGTTCATAACAAACACTGGCCTATTCTAGCCACCGCTCCCAGCACAAGTCAGATATGCTTGCTTTTCACTTGACCTAAAAACAGTCAGTCCTGAGCTATCAATCGTGAAAAACTTGAACCTGTGAGCCTGGAACAGTGAACTGAAGTTCACTGCTCTCTCTCCCTCTCTTATATATAATGATGAGAAAAGACAATGACACAGAGACAAACTGCTTTCGAGTTTTGCACAATCGAAGACTGCATTCATGATTTATGTCTGTCCGTAATACATTGTCTCTCTTCACACACACACACACACACACACACACACACACACACACACACACACACACACACGCACCGCACACACGCACGCACGCACGCACACACACACACACACACACACACATGTATGTACATGTGCGACTTTCTCTTGCAGTAAAGATCAGAAACAGCTGTGTGTCTGCTGTCCATTACCTAAACACGCCTGTTAGCGAGACACATTGTAGAAATGCACTGCAGACACAGAGAAATAAAAACATAACCTGAGAATAACCGACGATTACATGACCCTGGACTTCAGTATGATGTGTGCACAAGAACTGGTGACAAATAGGAGGGATAGAAATGGCAGAGGAAAGTGTGCTGCGCGCGCGTGTGTTTATGTGTGAGTGTGAGGGGGGGGGGGGGGGGGGGGGGGGGGTTGGAGGAGGAAATAAGGCAGCGGGAAATGTAGACGTTTGTGTGTAAGGGCGTGCGTGCAATGGTGAATTCATACACCGACTGCCCTTTCACACACACACACACACACAAACGCAAACGAGAGAGAGAGAGAGAGAGAGAGAGAGAGAGAGAGACTATGACTGGGCTGGTTTTTTGTTGTTGCCCATAATATATAGTGTTGCAGTCCTTCAGACAAAGCGTTCCCTACAAGTAGGCCCTCTCGTGAGCATTACCTGGCGCAATGGACGATGTCAGTCAGTCTTGACACCACGACAAACTGGTTTCTACGTCCAACACAAACAATCGAAGTGAACTCTACCGATGGTTTATAGTTCTAACTTCTCTCACAAAAAGTCACATACACACGCGCACCCCCACCTCACCACCACACACAACACCCACCACCCCCCACACACACTGCGAACGGCCTTCATATTATGTGTTCTCTCTTCCCCATCCTATTCCAACTCCTTTCTGTCTTGTCCTGTCCTGTACTGGTGTCTTGTCCTGTGGTACTCTGTGTGCTTGGAGGTGGCTAACCCCCTCTCTTTCTAAAATTTGCTTCATTTTCCGCCCTCAGTCACTCCATTTAGAAACTTCTCTTTCTGTCCGTTTACCCGGGCTAACATGTGAGTATTCCCATGTGCAGCAGAATCTTCAAAACCTGCAAAACTGGCAACCTTTCAAGAAGAAAAAACGAATTTAAAACGAATAACGGTCTCTTGAATTTAAAGATAAAAAAATTTGTTTTTCAGGCCCCAAACGTGTCTCCGAACACGTATTACACAGAAGAAAATGTAACCAGCACACACACACACACACACACACACACACACACACACACACACACGCGTTTTGCAGACAACACCTGACTCATCTCTAGTATCCCCACCTTCTCTCCCCGTCCCAGATACTCCATCCCCAGATCACCTCCCCACCCCCTTCCCTTTTTTTCTTCTCCAAAACACACCCACTGAATACTGTAACGTACATTACCACTGTTTCTGACAATGCGTACGTACACAGTGGAACCGACAGGACGAGTTTAACATGTAATGTTTACTCCTGTGTATCACTCCTCTCTTTCTTCCACCTCCTCCCCCCCCCCCCCCCCCCCCCCCACACACACACACACGCGCATACACTCCTCCCGTTTCTTCTGGATCGATGCCACTCAATGTTTACCTTGCATATCCGGGAAATGGTTGTTGAACATTTCAGTCTCCAGCTGTTGCAAAATTTTGTCTCCCCCACCCCACTCTTTCCCTTCACAGGGCAAAATAAAGCTAATTATTTACAATAAAAAGAGACGTGGGAGTTTTTTTTCGACACATAATTATGCAGTCTCCGTATCGTAAAATAATCACACACACACACACACACACACACACACACCGTTACTAAACAATACCCCCAAAGACAGCCTTTAGTAGTAAATATCTCTTAAGAATACACTTGCCGTACGCATAATTTAGTTGCAAGTCGAAAAATTCACTTTTTACCTACTTTGTCCCCAGTCGTAAGCGCGCCTTCATTTCTTGGATTTTTTTTTTTTCCGGTTATGGTGGTAAACTCTTCACTAATCAACTCTACCAACCTGACTTCAAGCGTAGGAGCTGGACGCACAAAACTCCACGAACACGAGAAGAATAACTTCGTTTGTTGGTTTAAATTCAAAACAAACACGCACTATCTCGATGGTTGCAGCCGGGAGTTGCGAACAAATGTCGTCTGCTGAAATGCTCAGAATACCTGGTACACCGTGACCCACGATTCGCACGCCTGCGCTTTGTCGTCTGCTCGTTCATCAACTTGTAGGGCGACAGCGGTTGGTCACATGTCGACCTTCACCTTGACAGGTAAAACGCAGATGTGCGATCCGGGAGGATTTTCCGACCTTGTTTTTGTCGCTTTGGGTTTCCCCCCCGTTTACCGTGAGTGCTGATTGGTGGAATGAAAAATTGAGTAACCGTTTTACTGAGAATTCCGGGCGGTTTGCTGTGAACGCAGTTGACGTGAGAGACTATATTTAGCGGGTTTTTTTTCTTTCTTTTGATCTCGCATCATTCCAAGATGATAATACACTATTTTCAGAATTGGGAAATGAAAGACAACACAGCCTACTTTTAGGAAGACACCCCCACCCCTCGAAAAAACGACGATGATGACGACGACAACGATAAATACAAAAAAACCACAACACACACACACACACACACACACACACACACACACACACACACACTCTCTCTCTCTCTCTCTCTCTCTCTCTCTCTCTCTCTCTCTCTCTCTCAGCTCAGCGAACAAAAACAACATTCCCAACATACACGCACAGAAACACAACCACAAGCACCACAACAAAACAAAAAAAAAAACAAAGAAAAAGTCTTTTCACTGAAGTCAATACTTGGTTTGACGACATATGTCTGGTGTTAGAATACTCGGCTGGAAAATTCAGGCTGTATGACGTACAGAAGCGGAAAGTGGGTCGACCAAAACAGACTTGGCGCAGGAGAGTCGACGCTGAGGGGAAGGCCGCCGGCGTGCGTTGGAGGAGTGTCGTCGCGGCCCTATATGTTCCTCAAGGAATCAAGAGGCATAACTAACTAACTATGACGTACGCCTACGACAGAGATCACACAGCCAAATATGGCCTTTATCCGTTCGTGGAAAAGTTCATTCACACCCCACCACCATCCCCACTCACACAGATTACAATGGATGAAAATGGCGTGTAAAATGATAAATTAGAACCAGAAGAGCAAAATGGGTTAATCACTGTCCAGAATAGAAAAGGGCAGGTGGAATACAGAGGCAGAAAAAAATAATGGACGCGTAGTAAAACGAGAAAAAAAAATAAACAGGATGAATTAGATTCAAGGAAGCTTACACATCAAACACACACATCATCACCCGGTCCCACCTTACAAACGTGAACAGAAATAAATGATAAAAAGACTTAAACAGCTTAACTAGGCTGACCCTGGAGAAAGGTCCAGTGACGGTGAGGAAAGACCCACTGACCACAGGGGAAAGTCCTGTTGACAGTGGGAAAGACTACAACTTTGGATTCTCTCTTGAGGGCACATAAGACCGTATGGCGAAAGCTTGGCTGTGTCTGGAGTGGCACTGTCTTCATCTGTCCGTGGGCAGGGGTGGTTGGGTCTGTGGGGGTGTGCTCGACAGCTGGAGGGTGGTGTTTTTCGCCGGTGGGTTCTCTGCAGTCATGAAATACGGGCTGGTACACCCCCATGGGGATGCTACTTTAAGGCTGTTATGAGTGCATCCTGTAGTCTGATTTACCTCTGTTCAGGAGCAGTTATGTCCCTTGATATCTTAATGGAGTGTCCTGCGCGTGCCTGTACCCATCGTCAACACAGCGCAGGCCTCCAAGGGTGGTACAGGGCTGCTCAAAGCAGAAGTAAGGTAAGGTAATGCTGCTTATAGCCCAGCCGATCGCAAAGGGCCATGTCAGGGCTGTTACCACGTCATAGTCAACTCACAAGTCAACAACAACAATAAAACTCATTCACACAACCCTTTAAGATACACCTTGTAAGAGCACACTGGAAATTTCGTTAAAACTTTCTTTCTTTCATAGAACCTTCAATCTGAAGGTGTTACATTTCTTAAAATTCGAAGGGGAAACAACTAATGGATGAACACGCCTAATGCGTAGGGAGCTCTAATAAGATAAGATAAGATAATGTTGCTTATAGCCCAGCCGACCGCAAGGAGCTGTAAATGCCCTCCTAAAACTAGAGCAAATTCATAGAACACACACACATTTTCAGAAAACAAAAGCTTTTATAGTAGTAAAAAAAAACGAAGTTTAAGACTCAAAGCTCTTCCAGTGATCTCGATACTCCCCTTCCCGATGGGGAGCCACAAAGGATGAGCTAATCCAGGGGGGAAACTTCCGAAATCCTACCACAGGATTCCTTTGCGATCAAAGACAAACTTCTTGGGTACACGTCCAGCTTCCAGCTGACCAAAACGAACTTCACAATAGAAAAAAAATAGGGAACCTCTCCCTCGCATTTTACTTCTAGGAAGCTACAGTCCTGACCTCAGACTGCAGTTACAAACTTCAATTTTCCTTCAGTCCACACAAAATTTGTGTGTGTGTGTGTGTGTGTGTGTGTGTGTAACAACACATGGTCTTAAGAAGGACTCTGCAAGTCCATTTCAGGGCTGAGGGTCAAAGTCCGATTTATACCTCCCAGTCCACTCATCACACACACCCTGCTGCTCCCCATTCACCACACATTCACGTGCCATGGCGTGCAGATGCGTTATAGGCCTATTTCACCAGCCACACCAGGTCAACTGGCCGTACAGGGGAAGAGGGGTGGGGTAGGGCCGACGGTACTCGTCCCGCATGAGAGAGGGGAACCAAGACGCTGCACTCTGATCCACAGGGATGAGAAGACCGGACTGAAAGAACAGTCCCGGTCTTAGCCCCGTTTCACAATTAATGATTTTAATGATTATCATTGTTGAAGGTCGGAGGGGAAAAGGAGTCTGGATCGGTCGACTAAAGATATTAGCAAAGTCTAATTTTTCTGTGATAATTAATTTTGACAGTTTGGAAAAGAAAGGATAAAAAAAGCTGAATTTTGAATTTCAAAAACATTTACATGCCATTCCCCATACACCAAACACTCACCTTGATCCCCTTGACAGGTAAACGACGACAGCAGGTGGGTACGGGTACCTGGCTCTCAAGCAGCTCACATACAACTGTGCCAGAACCGAGAGTGAATCGGGTGAATGTTCCAGTAGTCTTCTCAAGGCCAAAAAAGGTTGCAGCCCGATCTGTGCGATATTTTTTTATGTGGGGCCCCCAGCCTTCAATTTTTTCCCTACACATGTTTTTCTTCCCCCCCCCCCCCCCCCCCCCCCCCCCCCCCCCCCCCCCCCCCCCCCCCCCCCCCCCCCCCCCCCCCCCACACACACACACACACTTTACGCTTTTTTTCCTCTTCAAAGACTCACACACAATGCAAAGTCTGTGTGTTTCATTACCGATGTACATTCGCTTGCTGTTTTAGTGTGTTTTTTTTGTTTTGTTTGTTTTTTTTTTTTGCCTTTGATACAAGGCATCTGGGGTTGTTCATGTTCTAACGTTTAGTGTGGTGACACTTTCGCACTGTTGCATTTACCACTCACACCAGAACGAATCAAACAAAAGAGCAACGAACCCACTACTTATCAACAGAGATACACAACGTGTGTGTGTGTGTGTGTGTGTGTGTGTGTGTGTGTGTGTGTGTGTGTGTGGATTGGGGAGGTGGGGAGGAATACTGACAGACAAACAGGCAGACAGACAGATAGAGAGGCAGAGCACGACAAATAATCTTGGAGAGTGGAAAGAGAGACAAAGTGTCGGACGGACAGACAGACGAATAAGCACACACCTCTCATGCAGAGAGAGAGAGAGAGAGAGAGAGAGAGAGAGAGAGAGAGAGAGAGAGAGAGAGAGAGAGAGACAGACAGACAGACAGACTGACAAACAGACATACAGACAGATCGACAACCATATGGGTAAACAAACAATCACTTTCGCGCTGGTTGAGAGAAAGAGAGAATTTACATGCCTCCAGGCATACATTACGCAACGGCAGCGGTAACTGTTATTTTAGACATATGCCTTCAAAGGAGATTGTAGCAGATAATATGCTTCTCCATTACTCAAAAGATAGGTGATATTTTCTCATGTTCAGCTCTTTTTAAAAATATGCTGTAGAGGGAAGACAGAATCTACTTTTTTTGTTAAATACTTATACACATCGCAGCTAAAAGAATAACGAAGTTAATGAATTTGTAATTAACAAGATTTTGACCAT
>JADBJO010015935.1:0-27500 GCA_016801955.1 Conus betulinus | reverse complement strand
AATGGCACTTAGAAGATGATCCATGGTTAAATGGTTTGATATGTCTTTCACACGAGGATGTCCATGCACATAACTGAGAATGTCTAGCGGTTGAAATGAAACTAGTCGAAGCATCACTACAACCTGCAATATGGGCAGACGTCCTAATGAGAGTCAACTTGATAAGTTGAACAGCAGCTGCCCTCGTATACTGACACCCTGACGGCCGTCATCCTGCTTACTGTGACTGTAGGCGTACAGACACCCTGATGGCCCTCATCCTGCTTACTGTGAATGTAGGTGTACAGACACCCTGATGGCCCTCATCCTGCTGCTTACTGTGAATGTAGGTGTACAGACACCCTGATGGCCCTCATCCTGCTTACTGTGAATGTAGGTGTACAGACACCCTGATGGCCCTCATCCTGCTTACTGTGAATGTAGGTGTACAGACACCCTGATGGCCCTCATCCTGCTTACTGTGAATGTAGGTGTACAGACACCCTGATGGCCCTCATCCTGCTTACTGTGAATGTAGGTGTACAGACACCCTCATGGCCGTCAACCTGCTTACTGTGAATGTAGGTGTACAGACACGCTAATGGCCGTCAACCTACTTACTGTGAATGTAGGTGTACAGACACCCCAATGTATTACTCTCAAAGCACTGTCATCGTGTACGGAAACCCAGTGGGTATCAACTTGTTACTTTCACTGCGGCTGTTTCCGTGTGCAGACCCTGTGACGAGTGTCAGCCTGTTACTTTGATTGCCGCTGTTTTTTTTTTTTTTTTTTTTTAGCTGTCCCAACCTCTGCACCACCTCAGAGGCAGTACACACACGCCGCTCATTCCGACACCCCGTCCACAGCCGCAGCCCGGTCGGCCCCGCCGCAGCCCCCCGGCACCGGCAATCCACAGGGAGTAGTCAATGTCAAGTCGTCAAGAGGCAACCCACCGGAGGAGACACTGCACTACTGCCGAGTCACTTCGGTGGTGTTCAGTGGCGCCTGTTCTGATCTAACATACGCAGGACACCACCTACTAAGCCCCTTACTGACGAAAGTAACTGCTTAGTCGCGGAGCCGGCGTGAGTGAGCTCTCCCTCCGGAGGGCGCCACCACGTCCGTCCAACGACAGCCCCCATGGACCAGCCGATATCGATACCGGGGACCCCGACGGAACCAAACCAAGGCCACAGACGTGGAGAGGACATCGAAACTGAGGTCACCATGAGAGCAGGGCATGAAGGGCCACTGAATTTGAGATATTTTTTTAATGCTGATCGATGAGAATGAGGATGATTAAGATGATGATACGGATTTCCATTTCGGTCTGAGACTACATGACAGGGCTGTACTCTACGCTTCCTTTCATAATATATCCCGGCGTCAACCAGGCCCGAGTGATACACGCACCTGCAGTGTTGGTCAGGAAATTTGATCAACACTCTCAGAGACTCATCCATTAAGTGGATGAAACTCGACTGTGATTCCAGCCTTCCAAAGCTGAGTCCGCAGCAAACTCAACTCTGGGTAGGAGCCGGTCGGGGCAGAAAAAAACCCACGTGACTCTGATGGGATTCGAACCCACGACCTCCCAGCCGAGAGTCCGCGACGCTAAACACTTCCCCACGGCGGCTGGTTGATTGCCGCTGTCTTAGTGCACAGACACCACAGACAGTGTAAACTTGTAACTTTCATTGTATCCGTGTTGGTGTGTCAACACCCAAACGAGTGTCAACTTTCACTGCGTCTGTGTTCGTGTGTCACACACCTTAATGGATGTCAAAGTATGATGCACACTGCATGCTGTCTTCGTGTGACGAGACCCTAATGAACATCAAACTGTACCGTCTTGTGTACGTGATGCAGCGGAGAACAGAACTTGTTTTCGGTCTTGCCTTTCTGTCTGCCTTCAAAATAACCCCCTAAGGACTCGGTCAGACTCTCATCATTGTTTCAAAACTTTGTCAAGTGGTCAGTGTCAGAAGGTATTATACTTTAAGATCCCCAGGTGCCCGACATTCCCACTTCAAGGAGAACCGTTCAGTAATGTGGTATACCTCCAGCTAATGTCAGAACGCACGCTTTTCGCTTGCTGCTCTCAAACACGTTTTTATCAATTGTCGTAAACCCAACTGCTGTCCGCAGTTCAGCAAATGTCTTCGTATGCTAACAGTGGATGTGTGTACCAGTCGGCGTCCTCACGTGCGAATAATACCGCACACCCAGGAATGTTTATGTTATGAAAGAAGAAAGCTGACAAAATTTGAATACGGAAAACAGGAGATCAATTCTCAGTGAAAAGGATTCCTGACTAAATCCGCTTCACGAGTTTGTGGTCAATGGGAGATAATTCACACTGGTACTAGAGTGTACTTGGCTTGAAACATACACTACATGAAGAGCCTCGTCCAAAGTGTCGGGGATAAAAGACAAGAGACAACCTATGGGAAAAACAAAGGGGGGGGGGGGGGGGGGGGGGGGGAGAGGGACGGGCGGTCGCCCCGCTTGTAAATAGAGTTGTTCACACCGAGTAGGATTCAGGGATTTGTGCAGAAGGCTAAGTATTTCTCAACACTTGTTTCAGTGTGAAATTTCTTTTTTGTTGTTGTTTTTTTTTTGGTCCGAGTAACGACGGTACTGATCGAAGGGGGACACTCACTCATTCTGGCTCCGAGATTAAGCAATTCTTGTCGTCAGTAGAGGGCTGTGTAGGTGGTATCCCGCGTTTAATCGATCTGAACAATCATCAGTGGACATCAGCGGAGTGACCCGACAGTGGTGCAGTGTCTCCATTGGCGTGTTGCCTCATGACAATCTTAGATCGGCTGTTCTAAGTGAATTACCGGTGCTGGAGGCTGCAGTGGGACGGACAGACAAGTCCTGGGGAACGGCTGTAAAGGGGAAACAGGAATGAGGGTAATGACGCCAGGCAGCACAGATGAGACAGCAAAAAAAAACTGGTAAAAAAAAAAGAATGGTGTTGACTACACACTTCAAAATGTCCTTGCCTCCATCCAAAAAAAAAAAAAAATGCTGTCATTGCTTTATAAAGAAATGCTGTTGTATGAATGCGGAAAAATGTGTATTTAACACAATCACGCATACGACTCGGCCATGATGATGTAACCATTGGCAATACCATCTTTCATTTCATCGTATTACTCGCAAAGGGTTACGTGTACCTACACGCCGGCGTCTCTGTTTGCAGGCACCCTAAGGGGCGCACCACACGGCGCTCACAAACGTGACTGCTGTCCGAACAGCATAGCAGCATGGAACACCTCCATCATCCCTTGCCCCGCCGTCTCCTTCCGGATGACGTAGCGAATCGTGTCGCGGCAGTTCTCCTGTTGCCATAGAAACACGCGCAGTTTGTCCCCCATTACTGTCTCTTTTGCGTAGAAAGCCTGCAGCTTCTGGAACAAGATCAAGACGGGAGGCAGGGAAATCACGAGGAACGAGTCAACATCTGTGAATCTGGGCGACGCTGTTCAGAGTGCCTTTCTGTGTAAACATTGAACGCAGAACGGCGGTGCAAATTTAGAGCCCGATAGTCTGTGTATAAACGTGGAATCAGTGCCTTTCTGTGTGAGTTAAACAAAAATTCTGTGGAAACAGGGAGCTCCATAGTTGTGTAAATATGGTGCCCATTGCTTTACTCTGTAAACATGAACCCAATCCTTTACAGTGTAAGCATCGACATAATCCTTTTCTTTGTAAGCGTGGACCTAATCCTTTCTTTTTTTTTGTAAACATGAATCCAATTCTTTTCATTGTAAGCATGGACCCAATCCCTTTCCTTGTAAACATGGACCCAATCCTTTTTTTGTAAACATGAACCCAATACTTTTCTTTCTAGGCACAGACCCAATCCTCTTCATTATATACATGGACCCCAATCCTTTTCTTTGTAAACATGGACCAAATCCTTTTCTTTCTAGGCATAGACACAATCCTTTTCTTTGTAAATATGAACGCAATCCTTTTATCCTTTTCTTTGTAAGCATGGACCCAATCCTTTTCTTTGTAAACATGGACCCAGTCCTTTTCTTTCTAAGCATAGACCCAATCATTTCCTTTGTAAACATGAACGCAATCCTTTTCTTTGTAAGCACAGACCCAATCCCTTTCTTTGTAAACATAGACCCAATCCTTTCCTTTGTAAACATGGACCCAACCCTTTTCTTTGTAAGCATAGACCCAATCCTTTTCTTTGTAAGCATAGACTCAATTCTTTTCTTTGTAAGCACAGACCCAATCCTTTTCTTTGTAAGCATAGACCCAATCCTTTTCTTGGTAAGCATAGACCCAATTCTTTTGTTTGTAAGCATGACCCAGTCCTTTTCTTTGTAAACATGGACCCAATCCTTTTGTTTGTGATCATGGACCTAGTCCTTTTTGTGGACATGGACCCAATCCTTTTCTTTGTGAACACGGACCCAATCCTTTTTTAAAAAACATCTAGTGCCTTTGTGTACAAATATGGAGCCCACTGCCTTTCTGTGCAAATATGGAGCCCATTGCCTTTCTGTGCAAATATAGAACCCATTGCCTTTCTGTGCAAATATAGAACCCATTGCCTTTCTGTGCAAATATGGAACCCATTGCCTTTCTGTGCAAATATAGAACTCATTGCCTTTCTGTGTAAATATGGAACCCATGCCTTTCTGTGTGAATATGGATCCCATTGCCTTTCTGTGTGAATATGGAACCCATTGCTTTTCTGTGCAAATATGGAACCCATTGCCTTTCTGTGTGAATATGGAACCCATTGCCGTTGTGTGTAAATATGAAACCCATTGTCTTTCTGTGCAAATACATTTTGTCTGTTTGCTTTACTCATCCTCCTCTTTCTCCTTTTTCCTCTGTTTTTTGCTTGTCCTTTCTTCTCCTGTCTCTTCGTTTTTCTTCTCTCTCCTCCTTCTGCTCCTTGTCCTCTGCCTTTCTCTTTCTGTCTTTCGTTGAACTTTCTTTATCTCTCACTCTAAACAGCTTCGCCCAGATTCACAAATTTTGACTAATTCCTCATAAACCCAATGACTTTCCGTGTAAAACTCAGCACTCTATGCCTTTCTGTGGGTTCCATGTTTACACAAAAAGCACTGAGTTCTGTGTTTACACTGAAAATCACTGGGTTCAACTGTCACACAGAAAAGCATGGGGCTCTACGTTTACACAGAAAGGCATTGGGTTTCATGAGTACACAGAAAGGCACTGATTTCAACGTTCACACACACACACACACACACACACACACACACACACACACACACACACACACACTCACATTATTGTGTTCTGTATGTGCACAACAGCACTGGGCTCAATATTTACACAGGAAGACCCTGGATGCATGTTTACACAGAAGCACAGGGTTCCATGTTCACACACTGTGGTCTATATTGTTACAGAATTGCATTGGGTTCCATGGTTACACAGAAAATCATTGGGTTCCATGCTGTTACAGACAGACAATGGTTGAAACGAACTGGATTCATAACTCAGAAAGCCATCAGGTAATATGCTAACTCAGAGAGGCATTGGATTCCTCTGGCTTCTATATTTACACAGAAAGGCATTGTATTCTATGTTTACACAGAAAATTCAGGGTGCCATGTTTGCACAAAAGCCATTTGCGTTCGTGTGTACACATAAAGGTAATAGGTCAAATATTCACACAGAAAACTGTCAGGCTCCATCTTTGCACAGAAGGTACTGGATTTCTATGACTATTCTTGCATCCATTCTTTCGAATGTTCGTTCAGAAATTCACGTTCATTTCACCATTCATTCGTCCATTTTCATCCTTTCCTTCTTGCTTCCTGCCTGCCACGCACCTGCAGAGGGTACAGCCACACACTGGGCTGCAGTCTGGCCAGACTTCCCTCCTTCACTGCAGCGTGGCTGGCGTCAAAACAGTACCGCACGTAGCTGGCTTGATTGGTATGCTCGTTGCGGTCTGTGTCACTCTCCGACACTGTTACGTCATACGTGTATGCTGACGTAGGTACCTGAAAAGGTTTGATACGGTCACTTCACCAGGGGGCTGACACTTCTGAAGATGCTGTTTGCGCCGGTAGTGAGGGCGTCAAAGCATCCATTCAAACAATGATTTTTTGTTGGAATAAAATTTTTACACCCTGCTCATGGTTTTGTACGACAAGTTTCCTTTCAGCCCGTTTACAGCTTTGAAGTGTACGTTATATATTCAATTGCTGACAACATTAAATCATTTAACAGGAACTAACGAACTGAAAATCAAACAAACAAGAAACTGGTAAACATTCGTCTTCAGATCAAACAGAAAATGAAAGTTCTTAACATTTCTTTTTTAAAGACATATATAGATTCGTGCATACTTCAACACAAAATGATCGTTGATAATTTCCACTTACATTAACAACTAGTGAAAAGAAAACACAGAAGACAAAACCCTTTTTGTTAGAAAGACAGGTACACAAATACCCTTGCATCAAACCTTTCTGGCCACAAAACTAATACATGCGAGTTCTGTCACGGGCACATATTGAAACCTAACCGTTTCATATTTCCTATTAACAACTGTCAGTCTTTCTGAAACAATGGAAGAAAAAAAACTCTAGGGGTGGACTTGACTGCAGAAAGTCTTTAGTGAAGAACCCCCTTTCAGAAGACCTGCTGTCAAGCTCTCCCTAGAGTAAACTTTTACCGCCGATCACAGATATGGCATGGCATACAAATGAAAGGCCTTTTCAGAGTCTGTAAAAACCACTCTGGATATTTCCTGCAGCTCTTGCTTTCTAAATGATTGTAGATAGACTTAGACTTGGACTTAGACTTAGATGCTCCCGCGGCTTGCGACGCATGAGGCAATCAAGGCACTCCGCTGCGCACGATCTTCAGCCACTTTGCTAGTGTCACTCTATCCTCTGTCATTGAGTTTGAGGTCTCTCTCCACTGTCTGTCGCCAGCTCATCCTGGGTCGTCCCCTTTTTCTCTGGCCTGCTGGGGTCCTATTAATGGTCTGGTTTGAGGGTCTTGAAGAAGGTATTCTCATGACAGTGGAGGCGCCGTCTGCAGACGATGGCTGACACGGGGAGCTGCTTGGACCTCTCCCTGACGTCTTCATTTGGTGTAAAGTCTGACCATTCGATGCCCAAGATCTTACGTAGGTACTTAGTATCAAAAGCGTCGAGTTTCTTCTCCTGGGTGGTCTTCAGATGCCAGGTTTCACAGCCATATAACGGCGTTGAAAATCACACTGGAGTTAAAAAATTTCAGTTTGATTCCGAGGGAGAATTTCTCGCTGTTCCATTTTTGTTTAGCTGATTGAATGCTGATGCTGCTTGCTCAATACGACACTTCAGTTCATGGTCGAGGTCAATGGCGTGTTGATGGAGCTGCCTAAGTATGTGAAGTTCTCTACTTCTTCCCACTTGTTTCTGGTCGATGAGAACGTCTGTTGGGCCTTGGTGTTTACCGGTAAGCATGTTTTAGTCTTTTTAGCACTGATAGTAAGGCCAATGTTGCCTGCAGACTTGCTGGTATTATCTACAAGCACCTGCAGATCTTGTGTGGTGCTTTCAAGAGTGGCAATGCCATCGGCAAAAATCCAGATCTGAGAGTCTGTTTCCTTCTGTCCACTTGATTCCCTTTCCTTGGGTTACGTGTTTCAAAACCCAGTCAATGGCAAGTGCATAGAGGAGAGGGGGAGAGGATACACACCTTGCTTTACCCTGGGTGACAACTTCAAACCAGTCACTGTAGCCATCTTCTGTCCTGACTCTGCACTTGGAGTTCATGTAAATCCGCTCTATGGCCGACCACAACTTCTCTAGGATGCCGTAGGTTTTCATGATCTTCCACAACGATGGTCTGTGGACACTGTCAAATGCTTTGGTGAAGTCAAAGAAGCTGATGGCCAGGGATACTTGGTGCTCTCCACACTTCTCGATGATCTGTCTTAGTGTGAAGATCTGTTCCTAACAGGATCGTTTCGGGCGGAAGCCTGCTTGTTGTTCCCTGAACTCATTGTCCACTACATTGCGCAGTCGGTTGAGGATGACCTGACGGTACACGTTCCCTGGTATTGACAGCAGAGTAACTCCTCTCCAGTTGTCGCACTCTGTGAGGTGCCTTTTTTGGGATTACATACGACTTCGCCATCCTTCCAATCCTCTGGGACGACGCCGGAATTCTAAACCTAGTTAGAGAGACTGCACATCCAAGAGACGATGCAGTCACTACCACCTTTAAGCATTTCTGCTGTTATTCCATCGACCCTAGGGGACTTATTGCTCTTTAATGTCTTGATGGCTGTTCTGATCTCCTCTTCAGTGAAGTTATCAGTGTTGATTAGGAGCCGATGGGATGTATCTTCCGCCTCAGCTGGTGTCGGTGGCTTGGATCTGTTAAAAACTCTCTGAAGTGCTCAGCCCATCTTGCAAGCTTTTCCTCGCCTCTTGACAGAAGTGTGCCATCTCTTGCCTTTACAGGCCCAGAGCCAGATATTGTACATAGAGCAGTGTATAAAATGCACGCTGAGTAGTAACGAGATCGTTTCTATCTCACTTTACTACTCTTCAATAGCTGTTTTTTTTCTCTCTGTCACATTAAGTGCAAGTGAAGCTGTGTAAGGTCGTACTACACATGTGGAAGAGGGGTATCTATCCATCGGTCTTTGACAGAAGGTCATGGTGGTTTGCCAGAACAAAAAAAAAAAAAAAGAAAAAAGAAAAAGAAATATCTATGAAAGCTGCAACACGCACGTGTGCATTTGTAAGTGTCATATGAACGAACACACACACACACACACACACACACACACACACACACACGCACGCACGCGAGAGTTACTATGGAAGAAAAGGACAGAAGGGAAAAAAAAACAGTGTGACAAGAGGAAACACAGACAAACAGAAACAGACAGACAAACCCACAGGAAATGGTCTAACAGAGACAGACAGGCAGTGTGTGGCCACTACACCTCAGGAATATCCGTAAACTGCTGCATCGGCTGCTTGTCTTGCAAAGCGGACCCTCGTTTAGCCAGCAGCCAGTCGGGCAACGGGGCGGGGCGCCTCGTGTGGCGGTTCACGAGGACCGATTTGAAATCAAGGACGGCAAGGGTCTGGTGGTCCAGCTTATTCACCAGCCGTGACTGCGCGGACACCGAGCTGCGACCGATGTCCGCAATCCGCGTGTCCACCTGTGTATTGGAAGAATTCCTAGTGTAACAAAGAGTGAGGGAACCAGTTCACTGGTTTCATGTACAACGTGACAGGGGAAGCTGAGAAACTCCCTAGAATCGCGTAACATGTGCCGGTAAAAAAACAGACAAGCAAAGAAACAAACGCATGTCATTTTTCTGAATTTGAGAGAGAGAGAGAGAGAGAGAGAGAGAGAGAGAGAGAGAGAGAGAGAGAGAGAGAGAGAGACAGAGAGAGAGAGAGAGAGAGAGAGAGAGACAGACAGACAGACAGACAGCAAGACGGACAGACAGAGAGAGAGAGAGAGAGAGAGAGCAATAGACGGCCGGACAGAATGAGAGAGAGGGCGTGGGGGGCGAGAGAGAGAGAGAGAGAGAGAGAGAGAGAGAGAGAGAGAGAGAGAGAGAGAGAGAGAGAGACAGTCAGACAGACAAGACGGACAGAAAGAGAGAAACAGACGGCCGGACAGAGAGAGAGAGAGAGAGAGAGAGAGAGAGAGAGACAGAGACAGAGACAGAGGGAGAGAGAGACAGAGAGAGAGAGAGAGAGCGTGGGGCGGAGAGAGAGACACACAGAGAGAGAGAGGGAGAGAGAGAGAGAGACAGACAGAGAGACGGGGGGGGGGGGGGGGGGGGGGGGGGGGGGGGGGGGGGGGGGGCAGAGAGAGAGATGGATGGTGATGGCAATGATTTATTGACAATAGCTGAACCCTAATGCCAAGGGAGAGCATGCGCAATCTCCACTTGTGTTTGCCAAACTCTGCCAACAATAGAAATGCGTCAAAATATAAGCGTATACACTGAAAACAGTTGAACAATACAAATAACTAGAAAATAAAGAAAAATTACCACTCATCAAACAATATTCTCATCACAATAAACAACTTATTGCATAATCATGATCTATAAATACAACCTACACGTCAAGTTTATTTTCTCTCTAAATCGAAAGCCTTCGGCCACAATCTTAGCAAATGAGTTTATAATGTCTACATTGTCAGAGGATATAATCCCAAAGAGGTCTTGAGTTTGACCAAAAAAAGGGCTTGAAGGCAGAACAATCGTTTCTAAATGTATTATACTCTGGGCATCTAAAAACGAAGTGTTCCTCGTCTTCGATTTCTTTGAACAGTATGGACACATCAAATCACTTTCCGCGTGCATGAACCATCTTTTCTTTGCTTTATGCTCCAGGTTTCTCGTTCGAAAACGAGCGAACACATCTCTAATACGCTTACATGAAATTGTTGTGAGGTAGTTCTCTGCTTGAAAAAGATCTTTAAATGAGTGATAAAACTCATACTTGTCACTTTCTTCCAAGCTACTATGCCAGTTTTGCATGCAATCAACCTACCTTTAAACTCTGCCAAAAAACTGACTTCGTCGATCACCAACACTGAGTCATACATACAATGCCAAATCTATTTACGGATAGAACTCTCTTTATTTCAAATCCCCAATTCTGACGACCTAATTCTAACCGAGTTAGTGACATGCAATTTGCCTGTTTATTCACCTTTGTCATTGGTAATTTTGATAGTCGCAATCAATACTTCAAACGTTTGACAACAGTTCTAACATATAAAGGAAATCGACCAGTTTCACTCTGACACATTTCATTAGAAGTATGTTGAGGAACATTCAGGAACCGTTTGATAGCAAATTTATGCACAGTTTCCATTTGTTCATTTACGTAAATGCCCCAAACTTCTGTGCCACAACAGGCTGGATTTGCGTGTCAAACAGTTTCCAAAACAATGAAGGATCAACAGAATTTAGTTTTCTCATACATCGACAGATCTCTATTACACACCTTTCCCCTTTTTGGCAGTTTCTGACGAACCTATACTAAGACTCAGTTTGGTAGTAAAAGATGATATAAATATGATTCCTGCGTATTTATACGAGTTTTCCTTTTTTTTTTTTTTGGTACGAGTTTGGAACTCCAATTTCATCCCCCCATAATACCATTTCTCACATGCAACCAAATATCCGCCCTTTTTGAATACATTTAAATTCCTTTATCTAAATCAGTTTTAGGTCCAATCTATCTGCTTCTTGCGTTAATGAATCTAACTGACCTTGTAATCCCACCACAGACTCGGAGAAAAGGATTACGTCGTCAGCAAAAAGTAACAGGAATATTCAATAGTACCAGAAATAAACTGTACCCCATGCTTCCCCTTGTTAGGTTTGTCAATATCAAATTCATTTATAAAGAAAGAAAAATAATTGGGGACTAAGAATACATCTTTGCTTCACACCTCTTGGACACGCAAAGTAATCTGAGTATAAACCTTTATCACGCACACTACCAGTTACAGAGGCATTTACAAGCCTTCAGAGATTTATATAACTTCCCACCCCATCCCCGCTCTTCTTAAAATATCCCATAATTTCTGTCAACTGAGTCAAAGGCCTTTCTAAAGTCTAATTAACAAAAGAAACCCTCATACATTTTTGTGAAAACATTCTCTACGTTGTAAGAAAGAAAAATTACTTGAAAAGCTGAATGGTCAAACAAAATCCTATTTGTGTGTAATTGGATGACGACGAACGTAAAGCTCTACCAGACTGAGCTTTCCCCTCCCCCTTGAACGAAGTTTGTCATCATTCGTTGTCCCCCATCATCACCCCCTTTCCTCCGAGCAGTCTTGCGCAGTGACTTGTTTCGTCTGCCGCGACCAGCGTCCGTTCGATTCGAGTGACCCGCCGTTTGCTGACCTTCACCCCCTGTGTGAGTGTTGGCAAACAGTGGAGAAGGGCTGTGCCAGTCTTGAATAAAAGTTGCTCTGTGTTAGGTTTCCTTGTGGGAGCGAAAACTACCCCACTTGTTTGTGTTTATTGTTTACTGTTCCCTGCCTCATTTCATTTCCGAAACAGTGGGGAAGCCCTACTGCCCACACTGGCAGACTGCATAGTGGAAGCATGATTGGGTGTTTGGGTCTGCGCCACCCGAACTCGCACGTTGATTAGGGCGTTCGCGATTAGGTGATGTCTGCTGCGTATAATTATCTCGCCAGGCACGATCTTCTTACATGTTTGGAGAGAGCGTTTTTTTTTCGATGAGGACACCGTGTGAAGCCGAGCACCTGTGTCACGCGATCCGCTCGTGATTTGTGCGACACCGTGTGTGTCAGCTTGTTTTGGGACGCATTTGCAGAGATCCCTTCAAGAAATATGCGACCATATGTTTCGTTTTGCTTCCGAGACGATCTGTGCTCGACGGTTTGTTAAATCAAACTCTATGTTTATTCCTTTCGATTGGACTTTTTCGCGAAGCTCTTTATTTCGCAACAGTTTCACTTTGACCCCCCAATCCCTGAGCATAGGCCGATGATTCCCTTCCCCACACGATATGCATGCACGATGTCCTCCACACCCCTTTGCTTATTGTCATCCATACTGTTCAACACACGATCATACTGGCACGCTCATCATAATCCCTTCTCTCTTTACCATCACCACGAGGAATACTAAAAAGAACCTCAAGTTTTCTCTTCTGGAAAACCTCTCTAACCGATCCAGTTAACCGATCGATGCACGCCCTCTAATTTTTCCCTGTGCCCGAGTGTCACAGCGCTGGGAAATCTTGGTGCACTTGTCACTGACACTGGCCAGTTCAGTTCGATGTGCGCGAGATCAAGCATGACCTTCTCTGTCCGTTCCGCTTGTGTTGTTTGCTGTTCTTGATGTTGTTTGATGGCATTCAGAATCTCTCTGCCGACATCAGTTCAATGCTGCTCGCCTTCTTTGTCATTTCTTTAGTGTTTTCAGCCATTTCGATGTTGTTGGTTTCATCTGCTGGTGGCCCGGGGTTCAAAGAACTGTCACTGGCCTTCAGTAATAGCAGAAATCGGGGGACTGTCACAGCTAGCGCAGTCAACCGCACGCCTGCTTCTAACGCGGCTATGTGCCAACTGGATGAACACGAACAATTTGAACCCAGGTTTACATCCTCACTCGACACAACAATGCCAAACATTGGAGTAAGTGTAAAGTGATCAATGCTCTTTTCTGACAAAGCTGCCACACAACATTGTCTTTGGCGCAGTAAGGCAAAACAATGCAGGCACATAGGTACAGGTAGACGATCACACAGGTATCACGACTGTCATCAGAGAGACACCCATCATCAGCAACCGTAACAGTAACAACCACTGCAATTGCAGACAAGCTAATACTGCAGAACTAGAAACCCTCAGAAGAAAGCAACCTTCCACTGCAATATCAACATCATCATCATATCCATCAACACTTCCCCCCGCCCACCTCGCCCTCATTACTATCCAGCCCAGAAAAAAGAACTCAACTCCCCACAGCCTCCCCCCCCCCCCCCCCCCTTACTCTCTCTCTCCTCCCACTTCCTCCATCTTCCCCCCCCCCACCTCTCCTGCAGCATTACCGTTAAAGGGCAGGTGTAACCTTGGCGGACGGACCAGAGGGCAGGGCGGAAGGTGTATTGCAGCACCAGGAGGAACTGGGTGCGGTCTTTGCCACCGACGTATGGGATTTCTTCCGCCAACGCTCTCACGCTCCACAGTACTCGTCCCGCCTCAAACAGGCGACATACCTTGTCCGGACGCAGCGTACCTGGGTAACACGCCACCCGTGTCCACATGTAACAACAGGCTAATTTCCAACAGACTTTTTCGTTCCTTCTTTCAATGGAACAATTTTGATAAATATAAATGATAAAGCTTGGATTGGCTGGTATTCAGGAGAGAACGCACACGTCTGCAAAAGGTAATCGAATCTTTGAACCGTCATTTGAGTCAGTATTTTCTGCCTACTACGGGAAGTAATTGCCGTAGGGTAAAGAATAAAGAGTTCCTCTCCCCCTCCCCCCTTCTTTTATCCAGTGCAACTCTGTGTGTGTGTGTGTGTGTGTGTGTGAGAGAGAGAGAGAGAGAGAGAGAGAGAGAGAGAGAGAGAGAGAGAGAGAGAATGTGTGTGTGTGTGAGAGAGAGACAGACAGAGAGCGTGAGCGTGTGTCTATAGGCCTATGTATATTGGTGTACGTGTCTGTGATGTGCGTATTTGTCTTCTTAGGAAACTGATTTGTGTGTACATTTGTCTGTGCATTTGTGCGCGTGCATGTGCCTGTGTGTGTGCGTGCGTGCGCGCGCGCATGTGTGTGTGTGTGTGTGTGTGTGTGTGCGCGCGTGTGTGTGTGTGAGTTTGCGTTCATATAAACCTGTATATGCCTTGCCCTCTGTTTATATATGTGTCAGCAAACGCATGCATTAGCATGTGAACTAGGAACCAGTCCAGACGAATAGTGGGAAAAAACCTTTAGCGCCGAAGGCATCATACGAAATCTGGTCCAAGTGGACAGAAGCTCCACAATGGTCATCGCTGATGTCTACCACCATTGGCTTGAACGCGGTCATCCTGCTGTCCGGAGTTCAAATCCTGTATCAGAGCACGACGCCAACAAAGATTTACGTTGCTGCGACCTCACAGCTATGGTATAGGGATGTGCCAACTCCACAAACGAAAGGCATCTTCGTCTTAACATAGTTGTAGGACAGTCGGAAAAAATCTCTTTCAGCACGCACTTAAGTTTATCAAATGATGTTATCATATCGGTGGGGAGGGAGGTGGGGGGGGGGGGGGGTGGGGGGGGGGGGGGAAGAGAGAGAGAGAGAGAGAGAGAGAGAGAGAGAGAGAGAGAGAGAGAGAGACAGACATAGGGGGGGGGGGGGGGGGGGGCACACCATAATAAAATTATGTAGTCTATATTTTGATTTCAAATATTGAGGTTGGAACGAGAAGGTAAGCTGTCCCACCCCAACCCTACCCAATATTTTGATGGAGGAGGGTTCATCCCCTCCCCCACCCGACTATCTCTCCTGTTCCCCCCCTTTGTTCCAACGACACTATATTCACATCCTACAATTGTCTATGGTCACATTACATTTTAAGATGATTTCAAAGCGAAGTGACCGCAAGCAGAATTTGAAACAACATGAAAGAAAAAATTACTGTACCGCCGAACAAAAGCAAAAAAAAAAAAAAAAAAAGCAACAACAAAAAACAAACAAAACAAACATTACGCGTTCGACCTCTTTGGTATACTTATCATATCATATCATATCATCGTTATCACTATCGCCTATTACCCCTCCTGGGGTACAGGCCGCCAACTAAGGACCTCAAGGCATCTCTGTCCTGGGCTCTTTTCTCCAGCTGGTTCCAAGTCATCCCATGTTCCTGATATCTGCTTCCAGGTCCCTGCGCCAGCTGTTCTTTGGCCGACCTCTTTTTCGTTTTCCTTGGGGGTTCCATGTTAGGGCTTGTCTGGTGATGGTGCTTGCAGGCTTCTGCAGCGTATGTCCAATCCAGCCCCAACGTCGTTTCTTGATTTCCTGTTCTGCGGGCAGCTGGTTTGTTCTCTCCCACAGCTCGTTGTTGCTGATGGTGTCTGGCCATCGGATGCACAGAATATTGCGCAGGCAGTTGCTGATGAACACCTGTACTTTCTTGGTGGTGGCAACTGCAGTTCTCCAGGTCTCTGCTCCGTACAATAGAACTACTTTGATGTTGGTTTTGAAGAGCCTGACTTAAGTGTTGACTGACAGTTCCTTGGAGCTCCAGCTGTTCGGTAGCTGTACGAACGCTGCCCTGGCCTTTCCGATCCTTGCTCTGACGTCGGCATCTGTGCCTCCCTGCTTGTCGATGACACTGCCCAGGTAGGTAAAGGCTTCATATCATATCGTATCATATCGGTGGCATATTAGGCATTTTCAGCCTTTAGCCTGCTCAATGTGGATAACTTTATGGGTTTAGCGAGGAATATTTTGGTCTTATTCTCGCACTTTTATAAAGCACATGCGTAGTTTCTAAAAAACAAGTCAATATTTGTTTGAAACATAAGGTGTATTCAGTGTTTATCAAGACAATTTTTGAAAGTGTTAACAGTTTTTGCTCCAACAACACTGACTGGAAAGTTATTCCAAGCATTAACAATTCTGTTAGTGAAAAGTTTGCTGCTTTTGAAGTTTTAGTACACTTTTTTGTTAGCTTGAACAGGTGCCCTCTAATTGCAGATTCTGTATTCAACTGAAATAATGTGCCAGTGGTTTTAATGTCATAAAATCCATGTGTAAGTTGTAAGTTTCAATCATGTCGCCACGTTGGCGCCTGTATTCCAAACTTGGTAATTTAAAAAACGAAAGCCTTTGTTCATATGAACACTTCTGCAATCCACTAACCGTTTTTTTTCGGTAAATCTTCTCTGAATATCTTCGATGGGATTACTGTTTTTTTTTTCACATTTATTGTCCATGCAGCATGCCATATTCAACAACCGGTCTGACTAGTGTTTTGAATAATGGAACCATTACTTCACTATCGTTGCACTGAATATTGCCTACAATCATCCCAGCTAGTCTATCTACTCTTTTAATGGTTTCATTAACGTGTTTATCAAATGATAAATCCGGGTCTATTATCATTCCTAGGTCTTTTGCTGCATTAGTCTCTTCAAGCAATACACCCTTCCATATAATAATCATACCTAGGATTATTTTTACCTGCATGAAGAACTTTACCCTTCTTATCAATAAATTTGATCTGCCAGGCATTTGTCCATGCAACAAGTTCATCAATACTCTTCTGTAATTCAGTGGAATTATCAACTGTCTCTATGGGGGTGTAAACTTCTGTATAATCAGCAAGATTTTGACCAGACTACTAACAACACCAGGCATATCATTTATGTAGTAAATAAACAGGGTGGGTCCCAGGACACTACCTTGGGGGACCCCACTAGTAACTTTCCCAAGATCAGAAACCTGGTTTCTAACTTTAACATACTGTTGTCTATTACTTAGAAAATCAGCAATCCATGAAAGTATGTCTCCACCTATTCCATAGCCTTCAAGTTTAGATATTAGTCTTTTATGTGGTACAGAATCAAAAGTTTTCTGCAAGTCTAAGTAAACTGCATCAACTGGTATATTATCATCAAGCTTTACCATCCAACCATTTAAGGTGGAGAGCAGTTGTGAAACACAGGATCTTCCAGTGGTAAAACCATGCTGACTGTCTGAGAGCAAGCCATTATCTATCAGATGAAAATTTAACTAATCTCTGAGTACACTCTCAAAAACTTCTGAGGCAAGAGGAACAATCTTCAAGGCAAAGAAAACGAAGGACGAACAGTCACATACCTCCTCAAATTGTGCTCAAAATGGATGTGGTTTGGAAACAAGGCTACTGGGAGGAGAGAAAATGCTGGTTAAAAGAATAGTGATAACAACAATAGAAATAATGATTACAAGAAGAAATTGTTTACTACTGCTTTTAATATTAAGAACGATGGTAAAATACTAAAAAATCATCATAGTAATAACACAAAGATGATAACAGTAATTGCAGTAATAATAGTAGCCATACTGACAGATGGGGAGAAAGGAGAGGGGGTTAGAGGATAGTCAAATAATATGGTTGGAGTAGTACTACTACCACCAATGATAATGTTCAGAGAGAAGATAAGATGAAGGAGGCGTGGGAGGGGGAGGAGAGGATGACGGAACCGGAGAAGAAGGAGAATGTAGATCATAGGAATTACAGAAAGACAAAAACTATGAAATCTACCAGTGGGAGTAATAATAATTGTAATAATAAAATAATGACAGAAGTGATGTAGGAAATAGGAAAGATGATAGATGAAAATTTAAGAACTATACTGTTGCATGATGATGATGATGATGATGATGATGATGATGATGATGATGATGATGATAACAGCAGTGATAATGACAATGATAGTTAGAATAGTAATAATGATAATTATAATAGTAATCATAAATAATGACAATAACGGTGATCATAATAATAATGAGACTGATAATGATAATGCTAATAAGAATACTAAGAGAAAAAAAATTACTAGTACTAATAGTACTGGTACTGATAAGATTAATTATAACATGACAATAGAACTTATAATCATAATGATAGTGATAAAAATGATAATGAAATTAGCAGCAATTAAAAATAACAATGATGATGATGATGATGATGATAATCATGATGATGATGATAGGAATGATAATAATGATAGCAACAGAATAATAACAATGGTAGTAATAATCATGATGGTAATATTAGTAACAATAATAGTAGGTGGAAAGGAAAAGAAATAATCAATATGTGGAAAGCTAACAGTACTGGTGGAACAGGGAAGAAAAAGAAAAAAAAAAAGAAGAGAAGAAAGGGAGGGCAGGACCACACACACATGCTCGCATGCACACACACACACACACACACACACACACACACACACACACACACACACACACACACACACACACACACACACACACACACACAGAGGAAAAAAGAAGAGAAATATATGTTTAAAATGTAGTACATATAATTTAAAAAAAGACCAGGGTGAGAAAAGGAGTGAACAGATATGCAAATAAAATACATGCAGCAAATGCAGAGAGTGAAGGGAGGGAGAGAAAGGAAAATAGCTGTAACCTATACATGAGGTAAATGATGAATAGTATGGCAATATGTCTCACGGGGGAGAGAAAGAAAATAGCTGTAACCTATACATGAGGTAAATGATGAATAGTATGGCAATATGTCTCACGGGGGAGAGAAAGGAAAATAGCTGTAACCTATACATGAAGTAAATGATGAATAGTATGGCAATATGTTTCACGGGGGAGAGAAAGGAAAATAGCTGTAAACTTATACATGAGGTAAATGATGAGTAGTTTGGCAGTATGTCTCACATCCATGCCAGAACAGAACCTCCAGAACTTCCTCAACTCTACTCAGATCCTCCCTCCATCCATCCATCACATGTCCACACACCATTTCCCAGTCAGTCAACTTCCTGGACATCTCCATCTCACTCAAAGATAGAATGCACAAAATCTCAATTGTCTATAAACCCATGGATGCACATTCATACCTGAACTACACATCTTTCCCCAACCATCTATATTCCAGATTCCTCCCGCCTACATAGAATTTAATGTGATGAAAAAGATTACACTCTTCATGCCGTCAAAATGTTTGATTTTTCACCAACCATGGATACCCCAGTACAAGCATTAATGAGTGTCTCAGCCAAACCACAGCTATATCCAGAACATCTGCTCTGGAAGCCAAGCCTCCCAAAGAAACAGACAGACTCATCACCTGCCTCCTCTTCCATCCACACACTCTTCCCATCTGCAGGATCCTGAAGTCCAACCAGCACATAGTGGAAAAACACACAGCCTGCCTCTGACAGTCTGAGGCCAAACTGATGACTGCTTTCAGACGTGACAGGATCCTCAAAGACCTACTTGTGCACTTTGAACTGAACGAAATCCTCACACATAAGTCACCAGGTACTTTTCCCTGCTCAAAACCCACTGCAAAATCTGCCCTCTCACAAAATAAAACCTACATTCTCTTGTCAAAGCCACAACACACACTGTGAACTGTGCGACAAGATCTATGTATGTGAGACATCCTAAATACTTGAGACCGCATCTCTGAATATGTGGCCAATGTCTGCCGTGATCAGCCCAAACCAGTTATCCTATACTTCAGCCACCCCCAACACAACATAAACAAACATTAAAGGTCTGGCTGGCACTTTGGCAATCACAGAATGACAACCTGGAGAAAGAATCCTATTGCCAGACTGGAGATAGTCTGGCCACTTGGCATCAACATCCAAAAGTAGCATTTAGCTGTCCACCCTCATAACACCAGCTGGCAGTACTTTCCACAGACACATTACCATACACTGGTTTCCTTTCTACCCTTCTTCACTCTCTCCATTTGCTGCATCAATCTACTTTTTACTCTAATATCTACCAACTCTGTTTTTAATTTTACTCTGGTTTTCTTTCAGTTACATATGCTGCCTCTGTTACAGATATTTCCTTCTTTCTTTTCCTCTGTGTGTGTGTGTGTGTGTGTGTGTGTGTGTGTGTGTGTGTGTGTGTGTGTGTGTGTGTGCGCGCGCATGGTGTGTGTATGTGGTTCCTCTTGCCCCCTTTTCTTTCTTTTTCTTTTCTTTTCTTCCCCCCCCCCTCCCCCCCCCCCCAAAAGTACTCCTAACTGTTTACTCATTGATCATTTCTTTTCCTTTTCATTTACAATCATTGTTACTAATATTGCTATTATCATTACCACTATCATTATTACTGACATTACTATAATTACAATTCTATTTGCCACTCATACTATCAGTAATCTGTCGTTTTCATTAGCAATAATAGTAGTAGTATGATTTTTTTCATTATTATTCATGTTAGCATTCTTATGAACATCATAATCATAATTTTTATTATCATCATTATCATTACTATCATAATATAATTGTTAATTTTACTAAACATTTCACAATTATTATCACTATCATTGTTGTCATTATCATTGTAACTGGTACAACTATCATCATCACTATTACAATAATGTATTATTATATTGCTTAGATTTTAACCTATCTTTCCCAATCCTATATCACTACTGTTATTATTTTATGATTATAATTACTATTTTGGCCATTGGTTGATCTTCAGATTCTATCATCCAATCTTTCCCAAGATCTATCTCCTCTTTCATCTTCCTCTCTTCTCTCCCTACCCCTCCTCCCTCCTTCTATTCATCATTATCACCATTATTATTAAACAATAAACAAGTACGGTAACTCTTGCTCCCACAGAAAACATATTCAGTTCTCCAAAGGAATACTGCTAGCGATGCCGAATCATCAAGCACACATGACAGCACTAAGAACAACAGAACAAACAAGGAAACATCCCCCCCCCCCCCCCCCCCTCCTTTTTTTTTCAAAAATTATTTTTCTTACTATCATTATTATCACCATATTCAACATTACTATTGCTATTATAAGCAAGTTATTTGACTATCATCTACCCCCACCCCTCCTTTCTCATGTTTGGTCAGTATGGCTTCTATCATTACTACAACTACTGTTATCATCTTTGCTGTTATTACTTAATGATTATGTTACCACCATTCTTAAAAGTAGTGGTGCAATATTCTCTTTTTATTGTTTTTATCATTATCATTTCAACCCATATTGCCTCACCCTAGCAACTCATATCCATTCCACATCAATTTTGTGCTCAATTTGAGGAGATATGTGACTGTCTTTCTGTCCTTAGTTTTCATTGTCTTGAATGTCGTTGTTTTGTCTGAAGAAGACCAAAGAAGTTGAAAACGCAGTTTATTTAGTAATTTGTTTTTATTGGTGGTAATCGATCTTTTAAGTACATTTTTTTGCATAAAAAATCTGCAAGTACTTATATCCCTCAGTCATTAATCCAAGACAGATCTTTTAGAGTGAGTCAATTAAAACAAAATAAAACATAAATAAGTAGCAGATCCTGATCCTGATGAATCATGGGAAGTACCTATCCCCTGAGTTAACGCGAACTTGCTGCAGTTGCTTCCCATGCAACACGCACGCAATAATTTGGTTTCCCCCCGTTCTGCGGTAAGGGTGGAGGATGAAAATTGTTTTAAAAATTTCTGCTACAGATGGAATGCAACACTACATCAACCCTCAGTTTCCAGTAAAAGGATGATTCGTTAGGTGCAAGCGTGGCTCGCGGAGCTTCCAAACTCACGAGTATGTCACTCGGCTACTGTCGCCGTCAGTCACAATGGTAACGGTGGGCAATTTGATAGTAAAAGATCTTGCAATGCAAATATTAAAGAAAGGAACGAAAGGCTATGATGATATGGTCAAAATAAAGACTTCTTGAGCGACGTATTGAAAACGAAAAAAAAAAGCAGAAACTAAAGGTATAAACTAAAGATATCTACCCAAGTGATGTCTGAGACAGCAAACTAACTCGTCGTCTGCACTATTTCATTGACCAAAGTTCGGTTCCACAGAGTGATCTCCCTTACCGAACTCCCTGCCCCCCCATCTCCAACCTCCACCTCAACTCCCCTCTATTCTCAACCTTTTTCAGCCTGACCTTTTTCCTTCGGAATCTGCTTTTATTTATCTATTTGATTATATATTTATTCACTTATTCAGTCATTCATTTTTTTTTTTTACGTGTTTTGTAAGTTAGTGTGCGCTTTAAGTATTTTATAATATATTTTGATTTGAGATCGTTACGATGTCGGTGGGGAGTGGTTTAGTGTGTGTGTGTGTGTGTGTGTGTGTGTGTGTGTGCGCGCGCGCGCGCGCGCACGCGCTTCCTTTAGTCTGCCCTTATTTTTCTTTCTTTCTTGTCTTTTTTTTCTCTCCAATTTTCATACGTTTCTTTTTCTTTCTTTCTATTCTTTTCTTTTTTATTTTCCCTAACTTTACTGAGCGTTCATGATTTTTCTGCCTCTGTTGTCCACCCGCCTGGTTTTTATTTTAGAAAAATGTTAACGCCTTTTGTTTTTCTGGTTCCAGTTCACAACTTCACATACCATTTTCCCTTCGAAATCCACGTACAAGGCACAGTGGTCGACATTTTTTATCACTGGCACTAACTGCGCATTCTTCATTTGGCATGAAATCAGCTCTCCAAGCAAATTTTGTAGTATATCATTTTTCTTGTATTTCTTTTCTTTTTTTTTCATCTTCTTGTTTTTATTTTTTTTTTTTTTTTTTTTTAATTTGCGTATGAAGAAATCCAGAGTTTTTGGAGGATTATGGTCTGCTGATGTGTGTGTGTGTGTGTGTGTGTGTGTGTGTGTGTGTGTGTGTGTGTGTGTGTGTGTGTGCACGTGTATGCGCGTGTGTGTGTGTGTGCGTTTATGCACGCACGCACGCACGCACGTGCGTGCGTGCGTGCGTGCGTGCGTGCGTGCGTGCGTGCGTGTGTGTGTGTGTGTGTGTGTGTGGATTCGCGACTGGGAGGTCGCATGTTCGATTGTCATCAGAGCGATTTATGCATATATGAATATACACTCATTTCTTGGGTTTTTCGGCACTTGACCAGCTCCTACCCATAACTCAGTTTGCAATGGGCTCAGTCGAGAGGACTGGAACCACATAGTCGAGTTTCAGCCATGGAATGGATTCGTCTCTGAGAGTGTAGCCCACATTTCCAGACCAACGCAGGTGTATGTATCTCTCGGGTCTGGCTGACTCTGGGATATATTCTGAAAATAAGTCCGGAGTGCAGTGAAGCCGTCACACAGCCTTGGATGAGAATCGAAACCCACGGCATCATCTTTATCATTCTCGTCGATCAGCATCTGAAAAAAATCTATAAAAAAAGGCTCGAATTCTGTGGCCCTCCATACCTGCTTCCATGGTTAGTTTCGATGCCCTCTCCACGTTTGTGCCTTTGGTGAGATGGTGTCGAAGTCGCCAGTATTAGCAAGTTCACGGGACCATCGATGGACGGAACTGGTTGCGTTACCCAAGAAATAGAAGCTCCCTCACGCTTTGCTCCACGATTAAGCGAGTATTGTCGCCAGTAGGGTCTTACCTGGTGGTGTCCTGCGTATGTTTGACCAAAACAGGCACCACTGAACACATCCGAAGTTACTCTGCAGCAGTGCGGTGTCTACTCTGGGTGGGCTGAAAAAGGCAAAAAGCAAACATTCCAACAAATATCGTTTAGTAGCGATTAAAAAAAAAACCCCACCAAAAAACAAAAAACAAGAAAACCTGACATGGTGGAGGTAACTATACATTTCGGGGAAAATAAACTCCAATGAATGTTTTTTTCCCCATTAGTCTTTTTTCTTTTTGGGGAGGCAGGGGGGGGGGTGGGGGGGGTGTTGTTTGTTTACCCTCGGTTGATTTAATCCTCTTCCCTGAGCACATCCACTCTACTATCCTTAATATCATCTAATAAACAAAGCGCAATCTGTGTGCGTGCGTGCGTGCGTGCGTGCGTGCGTGCGTGTGTGTGTGTGTGTGTGTGTGTGTGTGTGTGTGTGTGTGTGTGTGTGTGTGTGTGTGTGTGGGTGTGTGTGTGTGTGTGTGTGTGTGTGTGTGTGTGTGTGTGTGTGTGTGTGTGTGTGTGTGGTGTGTGTGTGGGCTGTCTGCTGCTTTTTCTTTTTTTTTTTTTTTTTCCCCTTAATACACATTTAAGTTTGTTTTGATCTCCAAATGCGGCGTGGTGGCTCTTACGCAAACTGGTGAGACAAAAAGCGAATTACATTCGAGCTGGACAGTCGCATTAATTGCATTTTAATGCGGCCAGATTGCCAGGCAAAGCGATTGTCAGGATTGCAACAAAGTCAAACACGCCTCACTGTTTGCGGTAATATGAACTAAAAACAGGGTGCTCTCTGTGTCAGCAGCGATGGTTCATTTAGGAGAGCGTGTAGACTGGAAGTCAAAAGTCATGGAGGAGGGGGAGGGAGGGACAGGTGAAAGAGGGGGTCGAGGGAGGACGGGGTAAGAAGGTGGAGGGAGAGATGGGGGGGGGGGGGGTGACAGGACTGGAGAAACAGAATAGGAAAAGGTGAGGGGTGGGGGGGGGGGTGGACAGGGGGTTTAGGATTCGACAGAGGGGCCAGGGATGAGGGCACAGGGGGAGTCAGAACCAATGTAAACTCCGAGGGAAAAATCTCCCCCTGTTTCGAAACGGCCTAGCGGAGATTCGAACCCGCAACCCCAGAATCACCAACATTACGAGTCCGGCGTTCTACCAACTGAGCTATTCCGGCCCCCACAGATCTTGAGGGCACTGCAGAAGGGCTTGTAACGTCTGCACAAGATTACAGCTGCAGTGAGAACTGAGCAGCACTGTAACTGTCTTTGTGGGTAGTCACCCGTGTCTTGATGACCGTCAGATTGTTGTTTTCGACGCAGCTGGTGGGGGATGCAACAGGCAGGTGCCGCAGGATGGACTGGCAGTGTCTGGGAGGTGCTTGTGTCTGTGGTGCTGAGGGCTGTGGGGCACCATTGACAGAAGGTGGTGAGCCGAGATCCCTTTGCTCCTTCACAGTTGTTGAGTTCAAGGCTTGGAGCATGTCGTTACACACTGGAGGTCTGCCTCTACTGGTCAGACACCCCGCCTGGCCGCTTCTCAGGACTTTCTTCACACAGGGGGTCTGCCTCTGTGATTACCCACCTGGCCGCTCTTCTCTGCATTGTCTTCACACAGGAGGTCTGCCTCTGTGATTACCCACCTGGCCGCTCTTCTCTGCATTGTCTTCACACAGGAGGTCTGCCTCTGTGATTACCCACCTGGCCGCTCTTCTCTGCATTGTCTTCACACTGGAAGTTGCCTCTATTATTACTCACCTGGCCGCTCTTCTCTGCATTGTCTCACACACTGGAAGTTGCCTCTATTATTACTCACCTGGCCGCTCTTCTTTGCATTTTCTTCACACAGGAGGTCTGCCTCTATGATTACCCCTGGCCGCTCGCCGTTCTTTCTCTGCGCGTGTGCCTGTGTGTGTGTGTCGCCGTGTGTGTGTGTGTGTGTGTGCGCGTGCGTGCGTGTGTGCGTGCGTGCGTGCGTGCGTGCGTGCGTGTGTCTACGTGTGTGTGTGTGTGTGTGTGTGTGTGTGTGTGTGTGTGTGTGTGTGTGTGTGTGTGTGTGTGTCTTTGGGCGTAGTAGTTAAATTCAGTTCGGTCAGAAGTCTGATTTGTAATATTGGATTCACTTCGCGCATGAGCGCGCGCCCCCCCCCCCCCCCCCCCCCCCCCCCCCCCCCCCCCCCCCCCCCCCCACACACACACACACGCGCGCGCGCGCGCGGATGCAGGCTCGCACCCAAACCACCCACACCCTGTTTTTTTTCTCCTGTTCATAGCTATTCGATCTGAAGACAGTTGGATATGTCACACACCCACAAATGAAGGAGACAACTGGTTTGGGAATACGCTTTCCGCCTAATGCGTATGACCAGTTCATGGCAGCAGAATCTGAAAAGCAAATAATTTGGTTTAATGGTCTATGCTATGCGGCACGACACGACACGACATGACACGACACGATACGGGACAGCACGACTACGCTGTACTATACTATACAATTTTACACTGTACTGTACTGTACCGCAGTGTACCGTACTATACTACACTACTCTACAGTACATTACAGTACACTACACCACATCACACGTCACTCTACTCTCCTGTGCTACGCTATGCTACACTATACTACACTATACTGTACTGTACTGTGCTATTCTATACTATACTGCACTGTTCTGCGCTGAACCGTGCTCTACTGTATATATGATAAGTGATGATATAATATAATATAGGCCTAATATGATATGATATAATATAATATAATATGACGTAATATAATACAATACAATACAATATAACGTATTATAATAAAATATCAGTGTCAATGAATGGAAATCAAAATAATCAAGGCATAATTTAATTTGTGAGTACGTCTATCCAGCTATTGTTGATTTGTAGGAACGTCTCTCTCTCTCTCTCTCTCTCTCTCTCTCTCTCTCTCTCTCTCTCTCTCTCTCTCTCTCTCTCTCTCTCTCTGATGTCTCTTTCTGTCTCTGTCTCTCTCTCTCTCTGATGTATGTATGTACATATGTATGTATGCGTATGAATGCACGTGAATGCACGTACGCATATATGCATGTAGGTACATTCGTACAGCCGTGTGTATGTATATATGTATGTTTGTACGTACATTCGGACCATGAACTTTGTACTGTATATTTTTCATCTGTTATCCTCAATAGAATGGGTTCTATTCCTCTGTATGTCCCTCTGTCAACCCGTCTATCCATCTATCTATCAAACTATCAATCTATCCATCTATTTACCTGTCTGTCTGTCTGTCTAACTACCTATCTCTTTGTCTGTCTGCCTACCTGTCCATCTGTCTGTCTGCCTACCCGTCTATATCTCTCTGCCTACCTGTCTATCTATGTGTCTATCAATCAATCAATCTTTCTATCTATCTTACAACGTCCGTCTTTTTACCTCACCTGATGCACCATAACAATGCTTTCAGTCGCGAAAGCTTAGCACCGTTTATGGAAAGCCTAGCAACCAAAAACAAGACTGCTGGGTGTCCACTAGCACAACGGCCAGTGGCCAACAAGCTTTGACACCGCAGAAATGCCCGAACCCTGCTTAGGAAATGGCGAAGCCTACGGTGCAGCGCTTTCACATGAGAAAAAAGTACGGGACGCTGGTTGTGGTGATGAAACAAGCCTCATAAAAGAATCCAGGGACAACTCATTTCGTAGTTTTGCCACCAGGGACAAAACCATTTGCCCGCTGCTGCCATTGATCGGTTTCACGAGAGAAAAACATATCAGTGTTTTTGGTGTTTTGTCTGTTGAAAGATACGGAAACATTATAGCACAGTTTGGAGTGGGTGTGGCCCAATTCAATGCACACAGGTTACGCTTTCCATCCTCCACTGACAACACG
>JADBJO010015934.1:40000-42091 GCA_016801955.1 Conus betulinus | reverse complement strand
CGAGAGAGAGAAATCCATTACATGCAGCAACCAGAGAGGAGATCTATTAGAAGCATCAAAAGAGACACGTCAGTCGTAAAGGTGACATTAAAAACAAACAAACAAACACACAAACAAAAACCCCATAAATGTCTAATGTGACACATCATCTTTTCTCTCCAAACACTCCACTGACAGTCAGCTTAACATCTTACTGATCGTGCCTGTTGAGGATGTTCAAACGAAACATAAAGGACTCCTTGATAGACAGTTGCACTGGCAAACAAACCCTAGCATCACTGTCAAGGGATTGAACTACACAAAAGACGATTTGCTTACCCACAGCAAGCGATTCATTACGTGGATTTCGGCTTGTCTGTGTGTCTATCTGTTTGCTTATCTGCATTCGTTTTCTGTCTGTCTGTTTACTTACCTTTATTTTTTTTTCTTTTTTCAATTAAATCCATGTACTACGTTTGCTTTCCTGGTCAAATTATCGTTAAATCAGTCTCTCTCTCTGTCTCTGTCTCTCTGTCTCTGTCTCTCTCTCTCTCTCTCTCTCTCTCTCTCTCCTCTCTCTCTTTTCGCATGTACAGAAAAAGCAATGTCTGGCTGTACATAGACTGCGTCGTTCATTTTCATAGAACTTATAAATTCAGTCAAAGACATTAGACTTGAATGGCTACACGTTTGAATTGCACACAGAATTCTTGCAACAAATTTTGTTTTAGTTGAATAGCGGTATCTGCCACAATAAAACGTTCGTTATGTCATAAAGCAAGATACTCCATTGAATACTTTGTTTGGACTTGTAAATAGTTTACATGATTTCTCATTGAAGACTGTTTTGGGAGTTGTAAACAAGTACCATTTTCGAGGGCCTCTTTGGTAAAAAAATATTCAAATATGCCTGTACAGATTTCATATAGATTTGCAATTTCTTATGTGTGGGCAGCCGTATTACAACAATTAGTATTTTCGAGTTTATTACCTTTTTCAGGAAAGGGTATCACTTTGACAAAATCGCATCATAAACGATTCTTCACAAAAGCGCAATAACTCAAGAAGAACACACCTCATTATCATTATTTGAAAACTCTCTATCGAATTCTTGAAATGTCGAACAATGACGATTAGTGAGATGCTGCCTTCCTTCACAAACACAGGAAAACAGCTCGGACATAGCACACGCGCGCACGCGTGTGCGTGCGCGCACACACACGCACACAAATGCGGAAAGAGAGAGAGAGAGAGAGAGAGAGAGAGAGAGAGAGAGAGAGAGAGAGAGAGAAAGACGCACGCACACACACACACACACACACACACACACACACACACACACACACACACACACACACACACAGAAGAAAGAAGAAGAGGCGAAGGTAGGCGAAGGTAGGAGGAGAGAGAGAGAGAGAGAGAGAGAGAGAGAGAGAGAGAGAGAGAGAGAGAGAGAGAGAGAGAGAGAGAGAGAGAGAGAGAGAGATGAGAGAGAGAGAAATTTCGTGGCCAACAACAACCCCCCCCACCCACCCCCCCCCCAAAAAAAAAAAAACCCACAAAAAAAACAACAACAACAACGACTAGAGACACTGGGGACTCGTAATTTACAATGTGTAGCATGATAACTTCAATTTTCGCTGAACGAACGAACGAAAGAAAGACAGAATAAATAAGAAGAAACAAAACGAAACAAAACATACAAGAAAGCGAGAAAACAAACAACAAACAACACAAAAAACAACCACAACAAACAAATACCAACTAAATGTTGTCCTTCACTGCTTAGTCGATGTGCTGGGCAATGCTGTTTACCACCACCCATTGTATCCTCCATTTCACAGTATTCTTATTCAGAGTCAACCATGTCTTTTCAGCTCCGCACTTACTCAAAACAATAACAGGAAGAGATAACTATTGTTCATTATTCTCGCCCCATGTATACATACACCCGGCAGGCGATGGAACTGAAAGCATCCGACAGGAGGCGAACATCGTTATGCAAACAGTTGATTAGCTGTGAGGCAACAGTGCCCGAATGTTGTGGACCTGATGACAGAAAAGAGGTCTGATGTAATTTTGCCGCCGAGGGGGGTGGGAGTGGGGGGTGGG
>JADBJO010015934.1:20000-30000 GCA_016801955.1 Conus betulinus | reverse complement strand
ATCATCATCATTATCATTATTTCTAATACTATTTTCATTATACTATTACTACTACTTTAATAACAACACAACAACAACAACAACTACTACTGCTACTACAACTGCTACTACTACTACTATTACCACCACACCAACACTCCCTCTTCTCTTCCCACTACTACTACCACTATTACTGCTGCTGCTGCCACTACAACATCTACTACCTCCACCACCACCACCACCGCAACCACTACTACTACTAGCACTTCTCCTCCTCCCCTTCTCCTCCTCCTCCGATAACTACTACTACTACTACTACTGCTACTACTACTACTACTACTACCATCACCACCATCACACCACCACCAGTACCACTGCTACTACCATTACTGCTGCTGCTGCTGCTGCTACTACTACTACTACTACTACCTCCACCATTACTACTACTACTAGTACTACTACAATTATCATTATTATTATCATTACTATTATTATCATTATTATTTGTTATTGTTATCATTCTAATATTACTGTTATTATTGTCATTATTATTTCTATTATCATTATCATCTTGTTAACTATAATTCTTCTTCTTCTCATTATTATTATTATTATTGTTGTTGTTGTTTGTTGTTGTACTTGTACTAGTTGTTCTTGTTGTTTAATGTCATGATTGTGATGATGGTGATGATGTTGATGATGATGATGATGATGATGATGATGATGATGATGATGATGTTGTTGGCGATGATGATGATGATGATGATGATGATGATGATGATGATGGTGTTGGCGATGATGATGATGATGATGATGATGGTGATGATGATGATGATGATGATGATGATGATGATGATGATGTTGGCGATGATGATGATGATGATGATGATGATGATGATGATGATGATGATGATGATGATGTGGTTGTTGTGGTTGTCCACAGGCTGCCTACATGCTGTCCAATGACACACAGGTAGGATGGGACCTCAGGCTGCGGCTGGTCAAGATCGTCATCATGCGCACAGACCCTGTAAGTTCTCTATGACGTCATCACATCCACTGATCCTCAACATTGCTGGTGTCGTCATTACTCATTCTGACCCTGTGAATATTTTGAATTACATCAAGGACACATCTGTATGTTGTCGGTGACGTCATCACGTGTACATACTATGCATTTCCTGTGAAACCATCAGTCAAGTACACTACCTCTTAGTGTTGTTAATGACGTCATCATGTGCATAGAACATGTACGTTGCTAGTGATATCATGAGGTGTACTTTACCGTGTAAGTTACAAGAGACGTCATCCTTCCAACTGTTTCTTCTGTGAGTTATCTATTTGACGGCAGGAATGAAGGAAAAGGGGAGTAGGGAGGGGTGGGGGTGGGGGGGGGGGGGGGGGGGGGGAGGGTTAATAATTTGGCAGGGGTGTACGAATGTATGGAGGGTTTGTCTCGTTTGTTTGGATGTTTGTTCGTTTTTGTGTATGTGTGTTCATGGGGTTAGAGTGTTTGTAAAGGTGAGTGGTGTGAGCGATTGTGAGAGTTCGTAAGTGTGGTCTCTCTCTCTTTCTCTCTCTCTCTGATTGACTGTCTGTCTCTATGTGTGTGTGTGTGTCTCTCTCTCTCTCTCTTTTTCACACACACTCTCTCTCTCTCACTCACTCTCCCTGTCTGATTGACTGTCTGTCTCTCTAACTGTCTGTCTATCTGTCATTTAGTCTGTCTGTCTGTCTGTCTGTCTGTCTGTCTGTCTCTCTCTCTCTCTCTCTCTCTCTCTCTCTCTCTGTCTCTCTGTCTGACTGTTTGACAGTCCGTCTGTCTGTCTATCCGTCTCTCTCTATGTCTCTCTCTGTCTGATTGACTGTTTGACGGTCTGTCTCTCTGTCTGTTTGTCTGCCTCTCTCTGTGTTTGTATGCCTGCCTGTCTCTGTGTCTGATTGACTGTTTGACTCTGTGTGTGTGTGTGTGTGTGTGTGTGTGTGTGTGTGTGTGTGTGTGTGTGTGAGAGAGAGAGAGAGAGAGAGAGAGAGAGAGAGAGAGAGAGAGAGAGCTGGCAGCTCTTCTTCAGTCGGAACTACCCAGGTACCCAGCCCGTTATGTAAACAAGTGTGGCTTGTAAAGCGCTTAGAGCTTGGTCTCTAGCCGAGGATACGTGTTACATAAGTATTCATAATAGTAATAGTAATAACAGATTGATCAACTCATTTGTTGCTTGTCTTTGTCTCCAGAGCTACTACCTGATCGAACCAGACGAAAAGATCGGAGATCGTATGAACAAGATCTGCATTGGCACAAAGAATGAAAACTTGGACCAAGTGACGCTTCATACAGGGTAACCCAGCGTGCATTATGGGCACACACATGCTCACTTGGGCACGCACATGCATGAACACACACACACACACACACACACACACACACACACACACACACACACACACACACACACACAAACACACACACACACATGCTCACTTGGGCACGCACATGTATGAACACACACACACACACACACACACACACACACACACACACACACACACACACACACACACACGTTTGTTTGTGTGTGTGTGTGTGTGTGTGTGTGTGTGTGTGTGTGTGTGTGTGCGCGCGCGAGTGTATGCGCGCGCGCGCGCGCGCGCGCGCGCGTGCGCGCGTGTGTGTGTGTGTGTGTGTGTGTGTGTGTGTGTGTGTGTGTGTAAGGATGCGTGCCACTAGTTTTTTTTTTTTCAATGATACAGGGAGTGTTATAGTTAAACGTAAAAGTCACGACTAGCCCATAACAGAATAACAAACTTCTAAATAGGATGCTGTCAAAAGATATGAAAAGAAAGGGGGGAAAACTCCGAATATTAATGATCCTGCAGATAAAGACATTTTATAAACTGATTCGAATGAGATCATTTTTTTTTTTTGTTGGTATGTTTGTGTGCAAATCAATAGAAAATCAGTAAATTTTTGAGTAGGTACAGGCGCTGATGTCTCTGCTGTCCCAATAAGATTCTTTCAAAAGAATTCTCCTGTAATCCAGAGCACCAATAAGAAGCTGTTAGGTCCAGGGAAGACAGATCAAGGTTGTGGGAAAATATACTGCCACTCAGCATCCAGGTTTTTTTTTTTTCTTGAGCAAGGCTAGCAATGGTTTGTGGTTAGTTTCTATGGTAAACGTCTTCACTCCAATCAAGAAATCGGCTAACTTCTCACAACACCATGTTGCTGCCAGAGCTTTTTCAACCTGAGCGTATCTCTGCTCGGTAGACGTCGGTGATCTGGATGCGTAAAACACCAGCTTCCATTTTTTTTTTAAGTAGGACTCCACCTAGTCCATAAGAAGAGGCATCCGCTGAAACTTCTCTTTCTTTTGAAGAATCATAGTGTGCCCAAACTGGAGCTGTACTCAGCTGCATTTTGAGTTGTTGAAAAACATCTTCTTGCTGGTGGTTCCAAGTCCATTCATTTTCCTGTCTGAGTAGGTCTCGCAGAGGTTTTGAAGTATCAGCAAGGCTTGGGGTGAACTTACCAACATGATTCACCCTACCAAGAAATCTGCTCATGTCTGGAACATCTTTCGGTCCTGGAAAATTTATAATGGCTTCCACCTTCCTTGGATCCACTCCGATGCCTTCTGGTGAGATAACGTGACTCGTAAATGTCTGTATCGATTGAAAAGACACATTTCTCATTCAGTGTGATGTTTGCTGCTTCGTCTCCCCAGAACAACTGACAGTTTCTCGTCGTCGTGTTTTGTCCGACTCCTGCCACTGACGAGAACATCATCAATGTCAACGATAACACCTGGAATTCTAGAAAGTATGTGCGTTATTTGCCGGTGGAAAACTTCTGGCCCGGAACTGATTCCGAATGGAAGTCTTTTGTAACAAAATCTTCCAAATGGTGTTATAAATGTCGTCAGCTCTTGCGACTCTTCGTCAAGTGGTATTTGATGGAACCCACTGTTGCAGTCAAGCTTTGTGAAGACTGTTGCTCCACACTGTTCAGCAAGGAGTTGGTCTGTAGTTGGAAGAACGAAATTTTCTGGTCGAACATTTTCGTTGAGTTTAGTGAGGTCGACACACAGTCTGACTTTCCCATTTGGTTTTGGTACCACTACCACAGGAGCACACTAGTCAGTTGGAGTTGTGACAGATCTCATGATGTCTTCTTCTCCAGTCGAATCAGTTCTTCCTGTACTTTTGTCTTCATGAGGAGTGGCAAACATCTTGGCGTACCAATGGGGAATGCTTGTGCATTTTCTCTCAGTTTGATTTTGTAGCCAATCTTTATCTTTCCCAGTCCAGTGAATAATTTTGGAAATTTTGATGTTGGACTTGCTGTTTAATAGATTTTACTCTCTCGGTTAGATGAAGAGCTTCTATGACAGGTCTTCTAAGTAGTGGCTCATGTAAATTTTCCAGTGTGTAGAGATCTTGTGCTGTCTCTGTCTTTTCAGTCTTGAGAGTGGCAGAATATTTTCCCACAACCTTGATCTCTGTCTTTCCTGGACCTAGCAGCTTCTTAGCGGTGCTCTGGAATACAGGAGAATTCTTTTGAAAGAATCTTCTTGGGACATCGGAGACATCGGCGCCTGTATCTACTCGAAATTTTCCTGATTTTCCATTGATTTGCAAAGTAGCATGCCAAAGATATTCTTTAACTGCGCAGACAGAATCTTCATCTTTGCATACTACAACTGTGCCAAGTACAATTTATTCTCCTCTTTCCTCCTGTATGTTGTGTTCTTTTGCATCTACACCTGACAGCATAGTGACCTTTGAAAAAAAAAAAATTTCGGCACTCTGCGTCTTTTGTGGGGCAGTCTTTTCTTCCATGCACTGGACTCTTCCTACATCGCATGAACTACTGGGTTTTCATGAGGATGAACTTATTCAGGGTTTGATCTTGCTGGTTTTGATTGTTGGGTCTTCCATTTCCTACTTGAAATCCTGGTAATATGGAAGTGTTCATTTTCCTGACTTGTTATTGCATGTGCCTGTTGTCTGGAGGTCTCATAGGCTCTCCCGATACACAGACATTTGGCTAAGTCAAGCTTCTTGTCTTCCAGCATCTTTTCTCGGAGATTATCATTTCTCACACCCCTGACAATCTGGTCTCTAATCATTCTGTCTTCTTGTTGCCCAAAGTTGCAATTTTTAGCAAACTGGCGAAGAGCAGAAACTTAGCCTTCAATTGATTCTGAGGCTTCTTGATGTCTAGAGTGAAACGTGTATGCTTCAAATGCATCATGTTTTTCCCCAACACAGAAATCTTGCAATTTATTAATGATTTTTTGTAAATTGTTGCTGTCATCTTAACTCTCAAAGCTAAAACCATCATAAATGTGAATGGCATCTTCTCCAGTGGTGGCTAGAAAAAACAGCTGTTTGAAACTCTGTTTCTTCTTTATTCAGTCGACTTGCTATTGTATAATTTTCCCATATAATTTTCCCACTGCTCGCCAATTGTTTGGAAAACCAATTCCACAATCAAGTTTGGTTGGGGCTGGTACATTGCAGTAAAATGTTTCATTTGGCTTGTCGACGATGTTGGCCGATCAGTCATGATGTCAGCTGCTTCGTAAACTAACGATCGAGCGATCGACTCGATTCTAGATCTATTTACAGTTAGTAAATCAAAGCTTTCTGGCTGCTTACAAAACGTCCGTCTTCTCTGTGATGTTCCCTTCCAATTCTGACACCATGTCGTGTCATCTAACCTCCGTAGATCACCCTAGCTTAATAGTACTCGAGAGACGATACTTCTGAACGTTATTTTTTCTCCATTCCCCCGACCAAGTTCCGTCCCCTCCACCTCCCCCGTATTTTCGGCAGTCGACATCCGGCGCTAGAATCATTCTAAATAATGATTGGTCAATAATATGATGATAATGCACCTCATTATTCTACATAAACTAGGCACAAATAGCTTATTTTTGTTAAATTTGAGAGTGGTACAAGCACTGAGTATGATTTCAGATCGTAGCGCTGAGAAAGTGTAGGTATTTCTGTGTCAGTGCCGAGACTAAATCAGAGACTAAATCAGAGACTAAGGATAACTTAAAAAGAAAATTTACAAACATTACACCGTAGGTCCGTGAGGACCCGGACAATTTATACTAAAGAAAATCTTTATTGGAACAGCTTCCGACCAGCTTGAGGAAAGGAAAGGATATAGCAAGCCTACGAGGACATGGTGATTAGTTCTTTAATTTGTTTGTATTAAAACGTATATGTATTATCGAAATTATGTGAAACCATAACCAATAAGCATTTCATGCGAATAACACAGAAGGTTACTGGTTAAACAAAAGGGGTGGAACTCTCTGCCATTTGTGCATCTGGTTGTGTGTCGACGTTGTGCAAGTGTGAGTGAGTCTGACAGTATGGATCTGAGGTTAAGGATGGACCGAAGGTCTACTTCATCTTCATAGAGGACTTTGCTCTTCCGAGTGTCGTTCTTGCTTTTGTTGATATCATCATACTATTGAATAGAGACATCTAGCAGAAATAATAGAAGTAGTGCTAGCACCACCATCGCCATTTTCATTCTCTCACCACCACGCTCTACCTTCTCGTCATCATTATACTTATTACTTTTCTCCTCCTTCCCTCATTACCATCATTTTCAAAGTCGTCGTCGCTGACATTTTTTTTTTATTGCCATAAAAAAACTGATGACGGAAAGAATGAAGGTAGTAAAGACATTGAGAAAAAGATATTGACTGAATGACACGGGAAACGACTGAATGAAGCGCCAGCAGGCAGCTCTTAAGTCGGATCTACCCAGGTAGGCAGCCCGTTATGTAAACGAGTGCGGATTGTAAAGCACTTAGAGCATGGTCTCTAGCCGAAGATAGCCACTATATAAGTATTCATAATAATATGATAATAATATAATAATGAGCATATGAGAGTAATTCTGGTACTGACATTTTTCTTCAGGAGAACCTCTAACCTGAACTTTATGGGGCTGGCGTGGGTTGGAGGTCTGTGTCGGCCCCGATGGAGATGTTCCCGCCGCGAGGTCCTCTAACACTAATTTCAGGGCAGAGCTTCATGAACTGGGACACAGGTGACCAGTGAGAGAGAGAAAGAGAGAGAGAGAGAGAGAGAGAGAGAGAGAGAGAGAGAGAGAGAGAGAGAGAGAGAGAGAGAGAGAGAGAGAGAGAGAGAGAGAGAGAGAGACTGAGAGAGAGAGAGAGAGAGATGGTGGTGTTTTGGAGGGGAGAAGGAGGATAGCAGGGGAGGGCAAAGGAAGAGAAGTCACAGAGACAGGAGACGACGTGCAACAGGAATCTGAAATTTGCCATTTTTACTACACTCACTTTGTTTCGGGTCTTATTTTTTAATCATGATGATCACCGATATAAATTATTTTTTGGAATCCTGATTGTGCCCTATTACATTCAGATTTAACTCTTCGTCGTCTTTCTGTCATCATGTGATGACTATCCTGTAACCAACAATATTCAAGAAATTTAGATTTTGTGTTTTTCATTTTCGTGTGTGCGTGTGTGCGTGCGTGCGTGCGTGCGTGCGTGCGTGTGTGTGTGTGTGTGTGTGTGTGTGTGTGTGTGTGTGTGTGTGTGTGTGTGTGTGTGTGTGTGCGTTTATGCTCAAGCCTTTGGATAATGGCAGCACTACTGACTTTTCTCTGAATTCACGTGTCTTGTCTAGAGCACTCGAGCTATCATACAGGCATATCATGCACGGCCCAGTCCAGTCACTCTAACCAGCGTCAGCTTGTAATGTCTCTTCACAGCCTAGGACTGGCTCACGACGGTCAGATGCCCGAATGTGTGAGCGAAAGCGACCAGACCAAAGGCTTCATGGGAGGTAACCGTGATCACTTCCGACCCTGCTACAAGACAGTTTTGGCCAGAACGCTGTCGTGAGTATCCTTTTCGTACTCCTAGTTCTTATAGAACTGTCTGTGAATCTGTCTGTGTTTCTGTCTGTCTGTGTGTCTGTCTGTTTTCTGTGTGTCTGTCGTGTGTCTGTCCGTGGTCAACATGTGTTCCACTCGCTCCAGACAAAGCTTCTAAGCCGATTTTTCTGGAAAGTTGTAGGTATGTTCATTATGGGTTACGGATGATGCCCGATGTTTTCTTTTACCAAAATAGCCGTTACTATAGGCTATAACGGCCCCAAACGGTTTTTTCTTCTTCTTTATGGAATATCTTAGAAAGTACTTGGCCAATGTATAAGCGGTTTGGATGATCTTGTGACAAATCGGAGCCTCTTTCCACATGTAAGTGATGTAATGCTGAAAATCGATTAGACAACCGTTAAAAACCGTTATTTTTCCGATTTTTTTTTATGTATATGTGGATTTTTAAAAATATAAAATCTGGTATATATAAAGGTTATCACACACGGATGGCACTTCTATAAATAGTGTTTCAAAATTTTACCGTTAAAAACCGTTATTCTTGACATATTGTCCGATTTGGATGAATTTGATATGTATGCAGGCTTTAGCCCAGTGAAGACTAAAATACCGGTTTCAAAAGTGTACCTCGGTTAACTAACCGTTAAAACCGTTATTTTGCCGTTGTTTCTTATGTATTGGTGGGTTTCAATCAAATTGGGTATATAGAAAGGTTATCACACTCAATCTATGAAAGTACTGTATTTGACGGATTTTGAGATAGCTTTCGATCTAATAACTGACTGGTAGATCATGGGTATGTTCGTAGTAAACATGCTCTTGACATGTAAACGCGTATTCAAGATTAACTGCGAGTACGTTTACATGCTTTGCTTCTTGGTCTGTCTTTGCTGAAAGCACATATTATTGTCGATGACCGATGGAAATGTTGCTGACTTTTTGGAAGAAATTTGAAATGTTAGTAATCATTCACCATTCACTGAAAAGAAAAAGAAAAAGAAAACGTAGACAAACGAATCACAAGACAAAACACGACGCGTTTCGACCTCTTAGGTCTTCTTCAGGCAAGATGCACAACACTCAGGACAACGAAAATGAACGAGCAATCACTATCTTCATCCAATTTGGCGTGAGACAGGCGTTGAATGAAAAGGAGGCTGTCAGGAAGGAGACAATGTGTGAGTCGTGATAGTAATGAAGATGATTGTAATACTGATAAGAATAACAATAATAATGGTAATGATGATGATCAAATATTGAAAATATAAAGAAAGACAAGATTACTACCACTTTTGGTGATAATATGGCAATAGCAGTTGTAGTATGGGAGAAAGGAGAGTGGGTTAGAGGATTCTTAAACAGCATGGTTGCCGTGGCAACAGTCTTAATGGCGATGGCGATGGCGATGGCGATGGCGATGTAAATGGAGGGCAATGGTAATATCAATACTAACAATGGTATTAATAATAATGATAATGCTTATAATGCTAATGCTAAACTATAGTAACGGTAATGGTAATAATAGAACTGATAATATGAATACGATACAGAAATATAAAAGTCTTAATGGCGATGGCGATGGCGATGTAAATGGAGGGCGATGGTAATATCAATACTAACAATGGTATTAATAATAATGATGATAATGCTAACAACTATAGTAACGGTAATGGTAATAATAAAACTGATAATATAAATACGATACAGAAATATAAAAGAGAAGAGGCAAGTAGAAAGAGAAAATGAAATAAAGTAACGGCAATGGTAATAATAGTACTGATAATAAAAGTATGATACAGATATATATATATATATATATATATATATATATATACATTAAAAATACCAATAAAATGCCTAATAAAATTCTTAAAGTGCTCAACCCCTTGGGGAGCAACATCTATTAAAAATAGGATGGTAAAAGGAAGTTTTAAAATCAACTGGTCTTTTTCGAGCGCTCGCTCTCCTCAGGAGATATATTATATGTATATATATATATATATATATATATATATATATATATATATATATATATATATATATATATATATATATGTGTGTGTGTGTGTGTGTGTGTGTGTGTGTATATATATATGTATATATATATATAAAAGAAGAGCTAAGTAG
>JADBJO010015934.1:0-12500 GCA_016801955.1 Conus betulinus | reverse complement strand
ATGGGGTTGGGTTTGGGATTTTCGTTTGTTTGGTTGGTTTGGTTTGGTTGTTTCGTCATTTTTGTTTTCAAGGAGACCACAACACTCCTGTGTCCTTAGGGAATGAGATGCTACCATTTACGATTGCAAAGCGCTCTGGCCAGTAACATTTTTTACAAGGTGCCAAATCCCAATCTTATGATCTATACACTCGCAGTAAGAGAGAGAGAGTGAGAGAGAGTGTCAAGGTCAAGTGACCTAGGGGTGAGGAAGGAGACGGAGTAAGTGGTGGAGAAAGGCACAGCCGACACCCCAAACTCCCGACACCAGGAAACTCAGGGGTAAATTCAAAAGAACATTTATTTCGACAACACTGACATAAATATTCTCATTCACACAGATATGGGACGAGGGAAAACTAAAGAAGAAAAGAGGACAGACGAGGAGTAAGTTCTGAGAAGGTGGGAATTAGAGAAGAAGGATAGATACCTACCAGAAACTATCTATTTAAGGGGACAAAGTAACCCCAATACACCTTTCCCCAGAACCCGGGTCACCCGCCTATTGTTTGCCCTAAATCCCACTACTAATCGCTAGGTGCCTTCAAGTAAAAGAAGAAAAAGCAAGGAACACACCTACACCCTGTCCATTGATTTCATGAACCGAGAAGATGTTTAATTGAAATCCAAATTCCTCTATATGAATGTATGTCATATGTGAGAAAAAATGGGTAATGTGGCTAAATTATTGTGTTATTTCCTGTGAATGTGTGTGACCACAAATTAATTTCTCAAATTGAGATCTAGTTGCAAAGTGAAACGACTGCAGGCGGAAATCTAAACAAATCTTAAATAAATGTCAGCGAACCGCCCAGAGAAACGTGGACAAACGAGTCACAAGACAAACCACAACGCGTTTCAACCTCTTAGGTCTTCTTCAGGTGCAACAAACAAGAAACAAATAACGAAAATGCACTTAGCTTTGATCGCTTCTGTGTTCAGCGCAAGAAAGAAGGCGTTGAATTCAACGCCTTCTTTCTTGCGCTGAACACAGAAGCGATCAAAGCTAAGTGCATTTTCGTTATTTGTTTCTTGTTTGTTGCACCTGAAGAAGACCTAAGAGGTTGAAACGCGTTGTGGTTTGTCTGTGACTCGTTTTTCCACGTTTCTCTGGGCGGTTCGCTGACATTTATTTAAGATTCTCAAATTGAGATAATGAAGTTTACTTGACTTGACTTGACTTGAATTCACAGGAAACACAATTCAATCCCTTTCACACTAATGCCTTCCACACTCGATTCATTCAAAATAGTCATCCATTCATACTGTCTTGGCTGGCACACAGCTGCTTCCACGCCTTCTACCCACAGCTTAAAGTCACTCAGCTCATCTGTCAAGGGGTCCAGGACCCACGTCTCGCAGTAGAGACCCCTTTGAGGACTGCACCACGGTGACAGAGTCCGTCAGCTGCGTCGCCGGTTCAGGTCCCCGCTGCTGGCTCAGCTGCCAGTCGCCAAGGTGTCCGAGCTAGCCTCCCGATGGACCTCGAGCGACCTGCCTGCCTTGTAGAAGAAGCGCTGGAATGCGCCCAAACCAGACCCCCCCCCCAAAAAAAAAAAAAAAACAAAACCGCCGCCCTGTGGCGAAGATCAGTGTCTTTCAGAGAAATTCTCCACATAAAACCTAAATGTGTTGGGTGCAGTGAAGAAAGACATGAAAACAGTGTGTGTGCGAACCATTTATATTATCACTTAATTTCTCTTATGTTAAAATATAATTTGAAATCTACATTTAATTTTTAGAAAAAGATTTCCCCAGTTTTTGTTTTCTATGTGTGAAAATAGAAATTAACTCCCTTTATTTTCCCACAAAAAAAAAAAAAATAAAGAGCCTCGTTCATCCTTCCATACGTCCATCCATAAAAAAAAAAAAATCAAACATTAGGACAGACAGGACGAACAGGAACAGACAATACGAAAGGAGCGGGGCCAGCGCGGGCGTCGCGATGGGAGTCCCTGTTTCCGACTTAATATTAGTCGGATGAACACCTTATTTACGTCCGCATCCATCTCGCATGTCTGTATTCTAAATTACAAATATTTTTAAAAATAATAATGCCAAATTCCGACCGGTCAGGCACCAACATATCCAGCAAGACTTCTGGGCTGTCAGAAATCAACCATCCATATATCCTCCCTTGGTTAACAGCAGCGCCCAAAACCATTCTAGCACAAAGACAACCCTATAGTCCTGGTGCACAAAAAGATACGGAATTCTTTTTACAACCCATGAAATGAGCTTCTCCTTACCCCAGAAATCACTCAGGAATTGGGTAAAGGAAAACAGAAATAGAGTCGGAGTACATAAATCACAATCGGAACACTCCGAATGGGCGGAAAACTATTCGAGAGCGCTTCGCTGACACGCCTCGACTACACACCCTTTTACAAGCAGGATGGAAAATGGATAAAATAAAAAAAAAACTCTTTTTTTTTTTTTCTCTCTCTTTCACTTGCGAAAAGGGTGGTTTCACAATAACAAAATACTTTCTCTATATACAGAAATAATTCTTACCAGAACGGCGGGTGGTCAGAAAAGGAAGTGCCGGCCAGCCCCCAGTCTCGACGGAAGACGGGACTCGACCAACCAGTCCCCCCACCGAAAGGAACTTCAGGTCCTGGACGACCCAATGGAGAGGTAGCAGTGGGTAGGGATAGAGATCCCAACAGAAGACCAGCGGCTTCCTTCGGCCGAATGAACGGCTAGGTCCCCCGCTGCAGCGCTACGATGAAGTAGACAAAAAGAGGCCCACTACCCAAGGATGGGGGGGATCCTTACCACTCGGCTGCCAGCGAATCGAGTGCTTAATCAAAAACCCAAGATCGACCAACCCAAGATTGCAACAAGTCTGAATACAGTTACAGTCCCACCCAGGGACATCTCGAGAATGCCGACTTGCCAGAAAAACACGAGCAACACAATCCGGCCTGAAACTCTGGCCAGGTATCTAAAAGAAAAAAAAAAAAAAAAAAACCCACCCACGCGCACACGCGCGCCACACACACACACACACACACACACACACACACACACACACACACACACACACACACACACACACACACACAGCCGCGCGGCAACGCACACTCACACGCGCGCCGTATATTATCATCTGTACACACGTTCGCTCTCGCGTGCCCCTCACATTCAGCTTTTTTTTTTTTTAATGAAGGGGGGACAGTCAAGTCAGAGGATGCTGCAACCCCACGGACGACACGCTTGAGAGCATGACCTCTGTGCTCTAACATCCACACAAGCTAAAACTGACACACTGCCTGTCAGCAACAATCCCTTATGTGTAAACTAAAGAATTTAAAAGGCGTCCGTGACAACACCCCCCAACTGAAAGGCTCGTGCCACTGAGGCACAGACTACAGCAGCCTCTGACGTACATGTCCTGGGAATCACATGTACGGCGCCGTAGTTTATGTTTAAAAAAAAAATGTCAGTCCATAAAGAACTCGGCTAGCTATTCCGTCATCCGACTCAGGAAATCTGCTTCCACATTATCTTTACCCGGGATGTGCCGGAAGGAAAAGGGCCATACTTTGCAGTTCCATGGCCCACCCCATCAAACGACGGCTGACTGGACGAATCCGATGCAAATATGCGAGTGGGTGATGGTCAGTTTCCAGGGTAAACTCTCGTCCATAGAGGTACGGGTAAAACCGTCGAGTTGCCCACACTACGGCAAGACATTCTTGTTCTATTGTGTGGTACCGCAACTCTGCTCCCACCAGCTTCTTGCTCGCATATGCAACCGGTAACAATCCCTTGCCTTGATCTTGCAGCAAAACAGCGCCAAGTCCTGTGCTGGAAGCATCGGTACGCAGCACATAAGGTTTGGTCGGGTCCGCAAGCTGCAACACAGGTTCAGAAGAGACCGCTTCCTTGAGCTTTTCGAAAGCCTCTTTGCCCTCAGCGTCCCACTGTAAAGTCTCAGGTTTCCTGGCAGCGGTCCTATCCATCAGAGGCTTGGCCAACTCAGCGAAATGCGGGATAAATTTCCTATAATACCCGACCAATCCGAGGAAGGATCTCAATTCTTTCTTGGTCCTGGGTGGTCTGGCCTCCTGGATACGTTGCACTTTGTCCTGCTGTGGTGCCATGTGACCTCGTCCCACGACATGTCCGAGGAAAGGAACTTCAGCTTCTCCAATCTGACATTTGGATGGACGTGCGGCCAGTTGCACTTGTCGCAGCCGACTGAATAAGGTCCTGAGCGACTGCAAGTGTTCTTCCCATCCTTCAGTTGCCAGTAGGAGATCGTCAATGAAATTGTGAGCATGCTCCATCCTCAGCGGCTCCAGCATAAGTCGCATGATGCGACTGAAGACAGCACCTGCCGTTTTAAGTCCAAACGGCATTACCAGGAACTGGAACTGTCCTTCTGGTGTGGTAAATGCCGTTTTCTCCCTGTCTTCAGCTCTCATCGGGATTGCCAATATCCCTTGGCGAGATCCAATTTGGTGAAGTATTGGGCCCTCGCCAACTGCGCAAATATTTGTCTGTGTCTGGCATTGGTTCGGCGTCAAACTTTAGGACTTTGTTTAGTCTGCGAAAGTCGACACAGAAGCGCATTTTCCATCTGATTTCTTCACTAACAGAATGGGTGAAGAAAAAGGTGAACTACACCTTTCAATCACCCCCATCCGTAGCATGGCTTGGATTTCTGTTTTGACGGTTTCCATCTGGGAATGTGGCAAGGGATATTGTTTGACTCGAACTGGTTCTTCTTGGGTCAAACTCAAAGGGCATGTCCCTAAATTACATCGGAGAGGAACGTCGGACAGAATGTCGTGGAACTGTTCACACAGTTCTTCCACAGATTTTCTTTGATCTGGCGTGAGATTGTCGGAGATCTTGACGTCCTGCCATGTTTCCTCCTGCTGCACGCGCTCACACATGGGATGTCAAAAACAAGAGGAGGTTCCTCTTCCATTCCCTCAACGACAACAGGGGTGAAGCCGGCAGCACATAGTTGTCTCCTTTCGTATCTTTTCAGAAGGTTAGCGTGAATCAGCTTCTCTTTCCCTCTTATCATCACAACATAGTCCCAATCGCCAACACGTTTGGCGATCTTGAAGGGCCCTTGCCAGGAGAGTTGTAGTTTGTTGTGGTGGAGAGGCAATAACAGTAGCACCTCGTCGCCCTCCTCAAACCACCTGTGACGTGCTTTTCTGTCATAGAAGGCTTTGTACCTTTTCTGTGCTTGCGCAAGATTTTGGTGTGCTAACTCACAAGTTGCGGCGATTCTCTCTTTCAGGTCGAGTACATACTCAGCCTGGGTCTTGGGTTCTTCATCAGTCCCCTCCTTGGTCCACTGATCTCTTAGGACTGCCATGGGTCCCTTCACAGTTAATCCTCGCCGCTCGATGAACTCCACAGAGTTTTTCTGTTTGTTCTTGGGAGGCTTCCCAACCAAATTCCTCACGTTGTTAAGGCTTGGGTCTCCCTTCTGCAGTGTACGCACAGTCTGTGGGTCCAACGTCACTGAGTCATGTCGTGTCAACGTTTTGAGCAGTGGCTTCAAGGACTCTTGCTCCCTCTTGGCTTGGGATCGTGTAGCGACGGCTCCAAGCACTTCTGGGGGTAACTCGGCAGATACTCTCTTTCGTTGTCCATCCTCGAAGTTTACCCAATTTCCAATCAATAGGGAATATGCTGGACGCTGAAGAGCGACAGCCCACACCTTCCCTTTAAAGTAAGGTGTAGATAGGTCAACGAGCACTGTTGACCTTGTGACCCGGAACGATGACTCAATTCCTGTCACTTGGCACTCTCTCTGCGTGGCGCCGGGGGGGTACCAGTCGCTCGTCGACGAACACACACGTGGCGCCAGTATCCCTGATAGCTTCCACAACTTTGCCAGAAACTATCGATGGAAAGTTGGGACATGTTGGTGTCGTCACTTCTATCTCTCCAAAAGCCACTTTGGCCTGCGACATGGAGGGCTTCGATTTGTCGCTCCGCTGGGGACAATTCTTGACTACTATATGTCCAGGGGCATGACAAAGGAAGCAGTTCTTCGTCCGAAATCGAGGGTTCTGTGATGGATCTGATCCCTCACCTCCGATCTGGGGCGCTTGCTTGCTGTTCTTCGGTTCCTTATCATGCGATCTGGTGGATTCGCCATGAGCCATAGGTTTAAAATGTCGCCGAGCATCAGCGAAGGCTTCAGCGATCTCAATCGCTTGCTGGAACGACTTGGGTTGACTCTCGCCCAGCTTACATCGCAGCTCAGAAGAAACGGAGTTCATGAGTTGTTCAAGGAGAAAACAGTCTTTGAGCTCCATTCCTGACGACTCTAACCAATAGTTCATTGTCTTTTGAGACGCTCTCCAAACTGATGAAAGGTTTCATCATGAGGACTTCCTCATGTTTCGGAACTGTTTTCTATATGTTTCAGGCGACACATTTGCAGTCTACGGCGCAAAGCCGCCTTCAATTCAGCATAGGTCGCTCCTGAAGGAATGTTGATGAATGCCTCCTTGGCCTCCCCGTCAAATTTCCCATGAGGTACATTGCTCTTAGATCTTCAGTTAGTTGATAGACATCTGCCACAGCTTCGAAATGCTCAATGTATGTATCAATGGATTCATTGGCATTATAAATGGGCATATGAAGAACCGGGGGAGCTAAGGGAAGAGCAGGGGTGACAATTTGATTGCTCACCCCTTGTTGGTGTCGAAGTGTGTGAGTTGTTCGACTTCGGTAGTTTCTCCACTCTCGGCCACCCCTAGTTGTTCCAGGAGTCAACTCGCATCTTTTCTTTCTCCTCTTCAAGTTTAAGTTGAAACTCTCGTCCTGCTCTTGTATTTCTTGCGTTCTTCTTTTCTCTCTTCTCTGTCTAATCGACGTTCTTCCATTTCTTCTTTCCATCGTCGTTCCCTCTCTTCTCTCTCTCCTCTTTTCTTCTTCTCTCTCTCCTCTCTCTCTCTCCTCTCTCCTCCCTCTCTCTCTTCTCTCTCTTTTCTTCTCTCTCTCTCTCTCTAATCGTCTTTCCTCTCCTCTCCATCTTCCATCTTCTTCTCTTTCCTTCCTCTTCTCTTCTTCTCTCTCTCTCCTCTTCTTTCTTTCCTTCGCCTCTCTCTCTCTCTCTCTCATTCTCATGATTACAAAGGGATCCATGGATCCTGGTCCTGGATAGCGAGGAGGAGGAACAGGTCTGAATTCCATCTCATCATGCGCAAGAGGAGGACGAAGGCGGAAGTCAGCACTCATAGAGGGCAGATAATGCCTCCGAGGGGGCGGTGGTCCTGAAGGAGTTCTATCATATAAGGAGGGTTGAGAGATTGCTGGAGACAGAGATTCCCTCGAGGAAGAAACTACTTGGGTTATGGGGCCACTGGCTGCGTGTGTAGTCACAGCAACAGGGGTTCCCATACCCGGAAGAATTCCAGTGACTTTTGCCTGGGAACGCGTGAAGCGACGATCACTTTCGTCTGCCATCACCAAGCACTCTTCTTTTCGCAAAATCGCAAATCGAAGGTGTGGAAAAGATCTGGAAGTGGCAGTACGGTTGGGTACACCTTGCGTCCCAAGAATCAGAAACGAGTGTGACAACTCTCCACAACGGGGAACAACTTGAAGTTATAAACCAGGGGGAACTTCAAGTCCCTATCTGGCAAGGAAAAGTGCTAAACTCCTGTTGAAAGAAGCTAAATTATTCTTGTAACCTAGTCTCAACTATCGAGCAAGCACAATAGCCACGTCTGGAATCCACTGACCTAATTGCCAGAAAAGTAAATCAGTATTGACAATTCTTGACTTTAAGACCCAAAGTCACTAAGCCCGACAGTCAATGAAACAGGTACCCAAATTATCTCTCTCGACGGCGCTAACTATGGGTGAGCACACACTTGTTCGTGTTGTCTAGGCTAAGCGTAGCCACACCACAGTAGTCACCTTCCTAGCTTTGTCTTCCTTGATCAACTAGTCTAACCACCTTTCCGACACTATCTGGCTTACGACCAAGAGAGTAGTCGCAACAACAAACCTGTGCGGAAATCACACTGTGCCACGTCACAGCGTCATACGTTGAAAAATCAACAGCTTAACTGAACCAAAACTAGTTGTCTCCCTTGATTGTTCGTGTGTAACTTGCCGACACACTTGCGATGTAGGCACGAAATATCGTAATTACAACAAAAACTGGCTCAATTATTCCTGATCAACACCATCAGCGACTTATTAATCAACGGCCAAGTGTGACCGCCCACGTGAGCCTTACGAGTAGTCAGAACAAACCTACTCGGTTCACAACTTACACCCGCAAATATGAGCGATCAAGAGAAAGGAAGCACCCAACTTGTTCCTTAAGCGCACCTTAAGGAGTATGCACAAACAAATTTGTGCTGAAAATGTAAACAGATAAATGACAATTTTTTTTTCCAACAAGAACACACAATTAAAGACCCTAGTGTGCCGCCTGCACACAATATCAAACAGGCCAGAAACCACGTTATCACCAGTTGTCTAAACCAGCTTACCAATCAGCTGATGGAACAAACGCTGTTAGTCCCCTCTTACTGTCGCTATGCCTTGAGCATGAAGCAGGCTATCGAACCTCGACCATAGGTTTCCACGGACTGTCTGCTCCCAAACACCACTGGTAAACAACGGGTAAACAAAAAAAGGGGACGAGACGGCATAAAATATGACAACAAACGCAGCGAAGTAGTAGTATCAACACGGGACGGCCTATTGACCCGGCAACCCTCGCCGATGAATGCGGAATCAAACGACGGCCACTCAATCCCTGACTCAACGAAAAGTAAAGGGACGGCGCAAAATCTGCCACGTTAAGCCCGGTTTGCACGCACGGAATGCGTCTGTCACTGAACGAGCGTGAGAGCTAAGGTAAGGCTTATGCCAAGGATACTGTGAAGAAAATAAGGAGGGGGGGGTGATGTAAACAAGAAGCAAGAGGCGCAATGGATCGACACCTAGACAGAGTCCATATCACACATGCCTTTCTCACTCCTGGACAACTTTATTCTCATCACACGCCACTCACTTATACAAAGACAGATAATATAAAGAAAGCTAGATTAACAAGAACTTAGAAGTAAATGTACTTACACTTACAAACAGGAAATGAGAAAATTTCTTCTTTTTTTTTTTTCAACCCACAAGGAGAAATATAACCACTCAAAAGAGTTATATAATAGATCAAAACAGGACTTAGGAAATATAACAAGATATACAATATATATATATATATATATATATATATATATATATATATATATATATATATATATGTGTGTGTGTGTGTGTGTGTGTGTGTGTGTGTGTGTGTGTGTGTGTGTGTGTGTACTTATATTTTGTTTTTAAAGAGGGGGATATTATCCTAGCGGAAAGCGGAAAAATCCTCACCAAATTTCGACCAAGTGGTGTGCGTATGCTTTTCCTGCCTACACTCACCTGGCTACCCAGTCGTCGTCTTGGGTACTGCCAAATCACGCTCACTACTGATGATCAACACAACCGTTGATGCCGTTGCCTCTGCACAGACAAGACTTATTCTATACCGACCCCCCCCCTGTCCCTTCCCAAGCTTTACTCCCCACTATCTACCTGGCTAGATGTGAGAGCTAAGGTACAGGAGTTCGGAATTCAAATGAATATGTCGGCAGTTAAATCCCGGAAAATACCACAACGCAAGACAGGACACGGTTACGGACGCGGAAGGATGCCGCCGACCCTGGCGGAACGCAGGAATCTCCACCGCGACAATCCCGACACGGTCCGCTCTGTTGGGCTCCCTACTACTCTAGAGCCCACCCCACCAACCTCCCACTAACAGTACACATACACAACCTCCTGAGACCTGGTGGGGGTAAGCAGAGGGTGTAGCGACTACTCTACCCACCACTCACTCAACGTCTTCCTCCTCCCCGCATCTCCACCATAATTGTCAAGGTCAAGTGACCTAGGGGTTAGGAAGGAGACGGAGTAAGTGGTGGAGAAAGGCACAGTCGACACCCCAAACTCCCGACACCAGGAAACGCAGGGGTAAATTCAAAAGAACATTTATTTCGACAACACTGACATAAATATTCTCATTCACACAGATATGGGACGAGGGAAAACTAAAGAAGAAAAGAGGACAGACGAGGAGCAAGTTCTGAGAAGGTGGGAATTAGAAGAAGGATAGATACCTACCAGAAACTATCTATTTAAGGGGACAAAGTAACCCCAATACACCTTTCCCCAGAACCCGGGTCACCCGCCTATTGTTTGCCCTAAATCCCACTAATCGCTATGTGCCTCCAAGTAAAAGAAGAAAAAAGCAAGGAACACACCTACATTAATTCACAGGACAACAACACAATTCAATCCCTTTCACACTAATGCCTTCCACTCCATTCATTCAAAATAGTCATCCATTCATACTGTCTTGGCTGGCACACAGCTGCTTCCGCCGCCTTCTACACCACAGCTTAAAGTCACTCAGCTCATCTGTCAAGGGAGCCCAGGACCCACGTCTCGCAGTAGATGCCCTTGGAGGACTGCTCCCCGGTGCCTGAGTCCGTCAGCTGCGTCGCCGGTTCAGGTAGTAGATGCCTTGGAGGACTGCTCCCAGTCGCCTGAGTCCGACAGAGCGTAGCCGGTTCAGGTCCCCGCTGCTGGCCCAGCTGCCAGTCGCCACGGTAACCGAGCCAGCCTCTTGGCCTTGGTAGAAGGCTGGAATGCGCCAAACCAGAACCAAAAAAAAAAAAAAAAAAAAAAAAAAACCGCCCTGCGGCGAAGATCAGTGTCTTTCAGAGAAATTCTCCACATAAAACCTAAATGTGTTGGTGCAGTGAAGAAAGACATGAAAAAAACAGTGTGTGCGAACCATTTATATTATCACTTAATTTCTCTATGTTAAAATATAATTTGAAATCTACATTTAATTTTTAGAAAAAGATTTCCCCAGTTTTGTTTTCTATGTGTGAAAATAGAAATTAACTCCCTTTATTTTCCCACAAAAAAAAAAAAAAAAATAAAAGAGCCTCGTTCATCCTTTCATACGTCCATCCATAAAAAAAAATAAATATCAAACATTAGGACAGACAGGACGAACAGGAACAGACAATACGAAAGGAGCGGGGCCAACGCGGGCGTCGTCGCGATGGGAGATCCCTGTTTCCGACTTACTATTATTAGTCGGATGAACACCTTATTTACGTCCGCATCCATCTCGCATGTCTGTATTCTAAATTACAAATATTTTAAAATAATAATAAATTCCAACCAGTCAGGCACCAACATATCCAGCAAGACTTCTGGGCTGTCAGAAATCAACCATCCATATATCCTTCCTTGGTTAACAGCAGCGCCCAAAACCATTCTAGCACAAAGACAACCCTATAGTCCTGGTGCCACAAAAGATACGGAATTCTTTTTTTACAACAACCATGAAATGAGCTTCTCCTTACCCCAGAAATCACTCAGGAATTGGGTAAAGGAAAACAGAAATAGAGTCGGAGTACATAAATCACAATCGGAACACTCCGAATGGGCGGAAAAACTATTCGAGAGCGCTTCGCTGACACACGCCTCGACTACACACCCTTTTACAAGCAGGATGGAAAATGGATAAAATAAAAAAAAAAAAAACTTTTTTTTTTTCTTCTCTCTTTCACTTGCGAAAAGGGTGGTTTCACAATAACAAAATACTTTCTCTATATACAGAAATAATTCTTACCAGAACGGCGGGTGGTCAGAAAAGGAAGTGCCGGCCAGCCCCCAGTCTCGACGGAAGACGGGACTCGACCAACCAGTCCCCACCGAAAGGAACTTCAGGTCCTGGACGACCCAATGAGAGGTGGCAGTGGGTAGGGATAGAGATCCCACAGAAGACCAGCGGCTTCCTTCGGCCCGAGCGAACGGCTAGGTCCCCCGCTGCAGCGCTACGATGAAGTAGACAAAAGAGGCCCACTACCCAAGGATGGGGATCCTTACCACTCGGCTGCCAGCGAATCGAGTGCTTAATCAAAACCCAAGATCGACCAACCCAAGATTGCAACAAGTCTGAATACAGTTACAGTCCCACCCAGGGACATCTCGAGAATGCCAACTTGCCAGAAAAACACGAGCAACACAATCCGGCCTGAAACTCTGGCCAGGTATCTAAAAAAAAAAAAAAAAAAAAAAAAAAAACCCACGCGCACACGCGCGCCTACACACACGCACACACACACACACACGCACGCACACACACACACACACACACACACACACACACACACACACACACACACACACACACACACACAGCGCGCGCAAACGCACACTCACACGCGCGCCGTATCATCTGTACACACGTTCGCTCTCGCGTGCCCCTCACATTCAGCTTTTTTTTTTTTTTTTTTTATTGAAGGGGACAGTCAGTCAGAGGATGCTGCAACCCCACGGACGACACGCTTGAGAGCATGACCTCTGTGCTCTAACATCCACACAAGCTAAAAC